>CM053028.1:49235224-49278423 GCA_028564925.1 Lithobates sylvaticus | reverse complement strand
AGAAATCCTAAGAGATACTTCAAATGGTCCAATGGAGACTCCAGTTGAATGTGGGTGCCGTGAAGAGGAAAAAAGGAACATACACGTGTAGTATCGCCGTGCTAAACCTCTGCAATGCTAAACAATAGTAACTCACTACTGAGCAGACTTGGATCAGCGAGTTCCGGGTGCGCGCTTGGCGTGCGCTCCAAGCAGAACAGGAAGCAGGCGTCACAGGCTTACTGGCCGGAAATTGCGTCTACGCGTTTCGCCCCTCCTCCAGGGCGTCATCAAGGACATCACTTCCGGCTAGCATTTGGAGGTTTTTATATGTTAGGCGTGTATGACACAACAGGCAACAGATGAACATTCATCTAATGGAAGATAATGGATGGGTACTTCTTACCGGATACGGTGGGCCAACCTGTCGTACGACAGTGGGCCAATCAGACGTGTGCTTTGACCGAAAAGTCAAACGCTCATCAGTGCTGCCTACTGAAAGAAGGATGAAGTCAGTGAAGAGATTGCTCCAGAAGCGGGCGTTGTGTCAATCGGCCAATCAGGATCCAGGTATGACAACCGAATATCCGAAATTCAGGCGAATAGGGCATTTGTAGAGTGGCGCTTGATGCAACTTGAATGCACGTGCAACAGGTTTGAAATGCGTATTACCACTATAGGTGCTTAACCTCTTCAAGGCGGTGGTACGCATATATTCGGCCTCTCAGCGGGTGGGCCTTAATGCTGAGCAGCCACATATACTGTATGTGTACCAGAATGTAAACAAAGCTGTGCCCAGAGTGCACACGCCACTGATCGCCTGATTGGCCAATTGTCGTAGGACAGGTCCGGTAAGAAGTACCCATCCATTATATTCCATTAGATGAATGTTCATCTGTTGCCTGTTGTGTCATACAGCCATCATTGTGTCTACATCACTCTCACCATTTGCCCAACAGGCCGTGGCCAGCAGACCCAACAGGCCAGCAGGACCCACATTCCATGGTAAGCTCCCAGCAGGACCGAAAGGCCATGGCCAGCTCCCAGCAGGACTCATGGGTCAGTGGCCAGCAGGACCAAAAGGCCATGGCCAGCTCCCAGCAGGACCCAGAGTGTTGAGGGCTATTTTGAGGATACTGGGAACTGGGGCAGGGTAAATGGGGTGTATGGGGGCAGGGGTAGATGGGATGTGGGGGTCAGCTGGGGTTGTCAGGGTCTCTCACAGCTGCCAGCTCAGCTCAACAGGTCCTGTCCTGGGGTCAAGTAAAGTTGCAGCCAGCGCTCAGCCCCGCAGTCCAAGCCAGTAACGTCATGTGCGTCCCGACTCCCTGGCACGCCCTGCCTGCCTCCAAGATCCGGAAGTTGTAGTTTCCTGGCTGGCAGTCCTGCTTTCAGTTCTCCACCCAGTGGGAGCTTGAGCGTGACCGCAGACTACAACTCCCAGAATGCAACAGCGCTGTCAGCTACTTGGCGGCCGTGCCCCCGGCCTGACTTCCACAAGAACAAAGAAAAAAATCATCAACGGCTGCCGGCTATTTTAAATATAAGTTATTGCGGCCTGGGGGGGGGGGGGCAATTGCCTCCCCGCCCCTGCCCACAAGAGAAGTATGGCCAAAAAAAAGCTGTAGTGGCTCAAACTACCACTAGATGTCAGCATGCTACAAAACAATACGGTTCAATACAGCAACAGATGCATTTAGGTGGAACAGAACAACAATTCTTTAACAAACTAAAAACCACCTAGTTATGATTTATTCTACTTTATTCATTTGTTCATCTTTAGTTACCAAACCATTTGGAATCTGGTGTGAGAAATGGCTCAATATGAAAATAATATGAGCATTTGCCGGTTAATTTGCAGTAAGGATGCATGGCATATAGTACATAGATAATGCAACATTCTATACTGATACTGAGCTGGATTTCCAGCCTAATGATATTAAAATATGCAGCAGATTTCAGACTTATCTAACTGTCATCTGTCTGCGGCTGTTAAGAGAGAAGATTATGTACTGTCCCTGGTAACTGTGCCAGGCCCAAGGCTTTGCCTGTTTAGCCTCATTTCCAGTTCATCTTCCTCTCCGTTATCAAAGTACAGCTATGAAATTAACTCCGCTTATCTGGAAGAAGAGCTTACATCTCACAGCTAGATTTCAATGCTGGGCCAATGTAAAAGAGAGAGGGAGGGAGGCGCACCTAAGTGCAATATTATAAAGTTATTTTAATAACGCAAACAAAAATGCACTTACAGAAATGAAGGTATCATAGGCATATCTGCCAGGTAAAGGATCCTCCTTGAGAAATATGCTTTTTTTCCCCAGTGATCAGCTGTATTTTTATATTTTATATATATATCCATCCCATAGAGATTTTTTATGTGTGTGTATATATATATATATATATATATATATTTTTTTTTTATATATATATATATATATATATATAATTTCTTGTACAAATTTCTAGATAATATATTTTCATATCTATGTTTTTTATGTATGTATTTTTCTCTGTATATATATATATATATATATATATATATATATTTTTTTTTTTTTTTAATTTATTAAATTTTTTGTAAAATTTTCTATATAATATATTTTTATATCTATGTTTTTTATGTATGTATTTTTCTGTGTATATTTTCTGTGTATATATATATATATATATATATATATATATATATATATATATATATATATATATATATATATATATATATATATATTTCTCATATATATTTTTTAATTTATCATGTGTCCATCCGTCGGGATATATATATATATTTTTTTTATATATATAATTTCTTGTACAAAATTTCTAGATAATATATTTTCATAGCTATGTTTTTTATGTATGTATTTTTCTCTGTATATATATATATATATATATATATATATATATATTTTATTATTTATAAAATTTTTTGTAAAATTTATATATATATAAAAAATATACATATATATTTTTTTTTTTTATTTAATTTTTTGTAAAATGTTCTATATGATGTATTTTTATATCTATGTTTTTTATGTATGTATTTTTCTGTGTATATATATATATATATATATATATATATATATATATATATATATATATATATATATTTCTCATATATATTTTTTAATTTATCATGTGTCCATCCGTCGGGATATATATACATATATATATTTTAAATAACTTTATAATATTGCACTTAGGTGCGCCTCCCTCCCTCTCTCTTTTACATTGCTCACAGAGTACCTTGGATACGCTCTGGGGATGGCCTGCACCTGAAATTTTCCTAAAGCGTATATGGACAAATTCCAATCAAAACAAAAAAGACAATATCAAACTGAACTATCGTATATACTCGAGTATAAGCTGACCCGAATATAAGCCGAGGCACCTAATTTTACCACAAAAAACTGGGAAAACTTATTGACTGGAGTATAAGCCTAGGGTGAGAAATGTGCAGCTACTGTAAGTGGAAAAGAGGGTCAACAATGCCCATTTGCAGCCTCACTGTGCCCATTTGCAGCCTCACTGTGCCCATTTGCAGCCATAGGTCCCCTGAACTTCAAACTTGGTAGTTAAGGGTTCCTAGATGCCCCCTAGCTGCAGCCACAATTTGTGGTCTCTGGACCCAAAGGGTCCCAAAATGACATTGCTGCAGATGGACACAGTTGACCAACTTTGGGGCCCCGTATCTCGGGGTCACTTGGTGCTAGGAACCCCAAATATGTTGGATATGTTGTAATCTAATTCCACTGGGTTTGCACACCAAATTTGGGGTTCCTAGCACCAAGTGGCCCCGAGATCCAGGTCCCCAAAGTCGGGTCGGAAAATGTCATTCTCTGCTGCAGAAAAGTATAAGCAGAGGGGGGCACTTTTAGCACAAAAAAAGTGCTGAAAAACTCGGCTTATACTCGAGTATATACGGTATATCACAGGCGTTCTCATTGTCGTGCGCTGGGTAAACCCTTTCTTCTCAATGCTGGGCCAATGGTTGATTTTCATCAAAGGAAATAAGAAAAAAATAAAGATATGATTCAGATGGAAGATCGTTAGAACTGCTGAGTTGGTTTTATTTAACCAGTTCCAGTCCAGACCAATTCTGATATATCTGTTATACATGTAAAAAATCAGCAGTTTTTTTGCTAGAATATAACTTAAAAGCCCCAAATTTGATATATGTTTTTTAAGCAGAGACCCATGAAAATAAAATGGTTGTTGTTGCATTTTTTTAATGTCATACAATATTTGCGCAGCAGTTTATCAAACGCAAATTTTCTGTAAAAAAATACACTTTAATGAGTTTTAGTGATCTCAAACATAATATAATAGCAGCTTTTTTGGTAAAACATAAAAGATGATGTTAGGCCGAATAAATAGATACCTAAAATGTCACTCTTCAAAATTGTGCACACTAGGAGCCAAACGACGGCACCTACAAATGTCCATGGCCAACGCTTTAAAGGAGAAGTCCAGCCTGAGCTTTTTAGGCTGGGCTTCTCCTCTGGGTCACAGGAGTGCACTTAGTTTTGCTCTCCTGTCACCTGTTTTCAGTAGAGAGCAGTCTGAAGTCCGCTCTCTGCTGACGTCACTGCAATCAGTCGAGGCACCGCGTCATCCCGACTTCTGGAGCCTGGATCCATCAGCTGCCTTGACTGATGGCAGTCTCAGCGTCTCAGTGAGCCGTTTGGTGCAGCTAGCTGCCATAACCCCCGGTACCCTCTTCTTCAGCCAGTGGTCCGCTTTCAGATAAAAGTGGTCTCTGCGGCGGATTCGCTGCAAGATCACTTTTGTCGCGGTGAGAGAGTGATTCCCCCTCCCGCCGCGCTCCAGTGCCCTCCACCACTTACCGGAGCCGTCATCAGTGGCGGAGGCGATTGGATGTTGCTCCTTCCTTGGCATGGAGACGAGTGAGGGGAAGATGGCCCACCCATCTCCATACCATTGCAGGGCGGAAGCAACGTCAAAACGTCACTTCCGCCCATTTTTTTTTTTTAAATGACAATTTTTTTTTTTTTTTTTTTTTTTTTATTGCATTTTAGTGTAAATATGAGATCTGAGGTCTTTTTGACCCCAGATCTCATATTTAAGAGGACCTGTCATGCATTTTTTTTATATTACAAGGGATGTTTACATTTCTTGTAATAGGAATAAAAGTGACAGAATTTTTTTTTTTTTTAAAGAACAGTGTAAAAATAAAAATATAAAAGTTAAAATAAATAAGAAAAACGTTTTTTTTTAAATGCGCCCCCTCCCGCCGAGCTCGCGTGCAGAAGCGAACGCATACGTGAGTAGCGCCCGCATATGAAATCATGTGTTCAAACAACACATGTGAGGTATCGCCGCAATCAGTATAGCGAGAGTAATAATTATAGCCCTAGACCTCCTCTGTAACTCAAAACATGCAACCTGTAGAATTTTTTAAATCGCCTATGGAGATTTTTAAGGGTAAAAGTTTGTCGCCGCCATTCCACGAGCGGGCGCAGTTTTGAAGTGTGACATGTTGGGTATCAATTTACCCGGCATAACATTAACTTTCACAATATAAAAAAAATTGGGCTAACTTTACTGTTGTCTTATTTTTTATTCAAAAAAGTGTATTTTTTTTTTCAAAAAAAAAAGTGTGCTTGTAAGACCGCTGCGCAAATACTGTGTGACAGAAAGTATTGCAACGACCGCCATTTTATTCTCTAGGGTGTTAGAGAAAAAAAATGTATAATGTTTGGGGGTTCTAAGTAATTTTCTAGCAAAAAAAAAAGTTTTTAACTTGTAAACAACAAATCTCAAAAAGAGGCTCGGTCCTTAAAGTGAAGGGCCAACAAAAAAAAAAAAAATTAAAAGTCAGCAGCTACAAATACTGCAGCTGCTGACTTTTAATAATCGGACACTTACCTGTCCCGGGGTCCAGCGATGCGGGGGAATGAGACCCCCCTCGTTCCCCGCTCCGCTCGCGGCGCCGGCATTCTTAATGTGCGCCGTGATTCGACACACACTCATTTGGGACACATGACAGGTCCCAGATGACTGTGCGGCGCCTACAGGAAGTGACGTTTAGCCCGGGCAATGAAGGTGGCAGACTACGAGGGACCCCCTAGCAACAGGCATTTAGAGGTGAGTAAAACATTTTTTTTTTCCAATTATTTTATTTTTTATTTTTTTATGATTTTTAAGCCACATTTTTTTTTTTGGGCCGCAACCCCACTTTAAGTGGTTATACAAGCTAAAGTTAAAAGCTGATTGGCTACCATGCACAGCTGCACCAGATTCTGAGTGTCGCTGTTTTAGTAAATCACCCCCATACTGTATACTGCTTACAGAGCATAAATAAAATCATATTGCCAATATTGTGATTAACCAGTAGGTGGTAGTATAATACCAAAAAAAAAAAATATTCAAAAAGCACTTTTTTTCCAACAGCATTTGTTCTGTTGCACTAGATGCTAAAAAAAAAAAAAAAAAAAAAAAAAAAGAGAGGCAATAAATGAGGAATACATTTAAGAGAAAAAAAAAGTTAATTATATAGAAGTCTAGTAAAGGCAGTTCCTTTTACAGGACACCAAAGCACCTGGCCTTGAGGACCAATCAGTATTGTAGGAGATGTCATATAGCTACATGAATCATTCTAATAATGCTTTGAGAAACCTGTATATTTTATTTCATGTTTATTCATTTTAAAGTCTGAAAAATCTCGACGTGCCCCAGCTGAGTTATACAGTACCTTGTTTTGCAGAACAAATTGGGCCTTCATGTGATGGTAAATGTTAATGAATATCTCCTGATTTTTTATTTATTTTTTAAGCAAAGGAAAAATGGCTCAAAATTGGAAAAAAAAAATGGAAAAAAATATAATTTTGTTAAAACTTAAGCTGTATATTTCTGTGCCATTACTGCGACCCACCACCCAAAATCAACCCAAAAATATATTTCCCTAATCCTGATGCGTATTATAATACCACATATGTGTACAATGTTTGTTTTTTGTACCTGTAAAAGTGCAATTTTTAAAAAATATTCTACCAAAACACTGACAGTAAGGGATATATATATTATATACACACACATATATATATATATATATATATATATATATATATATATATATATATATATATATAGCTCTATATATATATATATATATATATATATATATATATACAGTATCTCACATTTTTTTGTAAATATTTTATGATATCTTTTCATGGTAATCATGTGACATGTCATGTGACACTGAAGAAATGACACTTTGCTGCAATGTAAAGTAGTGGGTGTACAGCTTGTATAACGGTGTAAATTTGCTGTCCATTTTTGCTTGTTGCAGAACTTTAGCTCTGACTCGGTCAGACCTTTGCAGAGAGACCACTGCTTCTACACAGAAGGTGCTTCTGTACAGCATGCTGGCACGGGACAGGCTTTTTTTTTTTTTACTAACTTAGGTTGTGGCTGTTTTCTACAGAAAATAAACTGTGAGACTTTTCAGACATTTTATTTTTATGCCCATTGAATGTACTTACCTGATTTAACCACTTGAGGTCCGCACTATAGCCGAATGATGGCCACAGCGCGGACCTGAATTTCAGGAAGGCTTTCATAGGACGTCCTCCCCTTTGGGCGCTCCCTGCGCGCCCCCTGTAGGACACGCGTGGCGCGTGCTGTGATCACTGAGTCGCCGAGACTCGGGTGATCACCGATCCGAGTAAGGGGCCAATCCCGGCCCCTAACCACGTGATCAGCTGTCAGCCAATGACAGCTGATCACATGATGTAAACAAAAGCTCGGTTATTGTTTTTTTTCCCCCTCACGCTGACAGTGTGAGGAGAAAAAAAAGCTGATTACCAGCTTATGCTCAAGGGACATCGGTGCCTGCCAGTGCCACCTGCCATTGCCAACTGCCAGTGCCCACAGTGCCACCTATCAATGCCCATGAGTGCCACCTACCAATGCCCACAAGTGCCACCTATCAATGCCCACCAGTGGTGCCAATCAGTGCCTCATCTGTGCCACCTAGCAGTGATGCCTTTCAGTGTAACCTATCAGTGCCCATCACTGCCACCCATCAGTGCCCATCACTGCCAGCTATCAGTGCCACCCATTAGTGCCACTACTCAGTGCCCACCAATGCCACCTATCAATGCCCTTAAGTGCCACCCATCAGTGCCACCTCTCAGTGTCATCTCTCAGTGCACACCAGTGCTGCCTATCAGTGCCCACCAGTGCTGCCTATCAGTGCCCACCAGTGCCACCCTATCGATGCCCATCAGTGCAGCCCATCTGTGCCCATCAGTGCAGCCCATCAGTGCCCATCAGTGCAGCCCATCAGTGCCCATCAATGCAGCCTATCGGTGCCCATCAGGGCAGCCTCATCAGCGTACATCAATGAAGGAGAAAAATGACCTGTTTGCAAAATTTTATAACAAAATATAAAAAAATATATATATATTGTTTTTTTAACAAAAAATTAAAACAGCAGAGGTGATCCAATACCACCAAAAGAAAGCTCTATTTGTGGGGGAAAAATGTGGGTAAAGTGTTGTATGACCGCGCAATTGTCATTCAAAGTGCGACAGCACTGAAAGCTGAAAATTGGTCTTGACAGGAGGGGGGTTTAAGTTCCCAGTAAGCAAGTGGTTAAACCAAAATATTGATTGGGGCATTGAGAAATGCATGAGCCAATTTGTTGAAGGAAATTTCACATCTCTGATAGCTGTGAGTTTTGGCTTAGATTCGTGAGTGGGATTGGACAGATAAATTCTAATGCAACAACATAAATGTTAATATGTATGTGATATTATGATATTAAATATGAACTCCTGCACATCCTCTCTGCCCAATCATAGCCCCATTTGGTCCCACTTTTTGAATGTGGATTCATATTAGACACCATGAATTACTGTGCTCAGCATCTCTGTCCCTGTTTACAGTTCTACATAACAAGTGAAGCTGCAGTACTGACTTTCACCAGCAGGTGACAGTGCAGGCAAATCTGGAAGTGTGAAATAGCACCCAATCCAGAAGTAAAATTGTCCAAATCAGACAAATTGGAGAAATATTTCAGTCTAGAACATTTCCTTCAAACAGAAACTAACATGGCAGATTACTAGTTGTAACTGTAAAACCAAAGACTGACATATACTTTAACTATACAGAGCCTTGAAAAAGTATTCATACTCCTTGACATTTTCCACATTTTGTCATGTTACAACCAAAATATTTAGGTTGAATTTTTTGGATTTTATGTGATAGACCAACACAAAGTGGCACATAATTGTGAAGTGGAAGGAAACTGATAAATGGTTTTCAAATTGTTTTACAAATAAATATGTGAAAAGTGTGGTGTGCATTTGTATTCAGCCCCCTTTACTCTGATACCCCTAACTAAAATTTAGTGGAACCAATTGCCTTCAGAAGTCACCTAATTAGTAAATAGAGTCCCCCTGTGTGTAATGTAATCTCAGTATAAATACAGATGTTCTGTGAAGCCCTCAGAGGTTTGTTAGAGAACCTTAGTGAACAAACATCATCATGAAGGGCAAGGAACACACCAGACAGGTCAGGGATAACGTTGTGGAGAAGTAAAAACTACGTGTCAGAGCTTACACAGGGTTGAGTATGTCCTCCCTTCTGCCACCAGTGTTTGGGTCTTTCATGCTTTAAAGTATAACTAAAGGCAAAACTTTTTTTTTCCGTTTTGGATGAAGTGGAGAGTTATTGAAACATCCGCCAGTTTTTATTGCGGTATGTGCCCCTGTCGGGGCTGGACTGGGACAAAAATGTGGCCCTGGACTTCATCCAGACCGGATGAAGTCAAACAAGCACAAAAACAGACTATACGCAATCGTGCAAAAAAACATAAGTAGCATAACATAAGGAGTCCTCACTAACCTCTTTTATTATTTCACTTATTCTCCTCTGTATTTTTCTCATCCTTCTCACATCACTGCGGGAAGTTGAGGGCGAGCCACGCAGCCATTACTTTGACAGGCTCTCACTGAAACTGGCCCACTGAGCCTTCGGCCTACCGGGAAACTCCCTGTAGTGCAGATGGCCAGTACATGCCTGGCCCCTGTTAGGGAGACTCCCGCTCTCTATTTGTTGTGTTTACCATTATCTTTGAAAGTGAAAGTAAAGAAAATCCCAAATTTTGGGTTGTCCTCTGAAAATTAATAGAGGACAAATAGTTCTGGTGACCTGGGGGTCCTCAAGGAATTCCCTTCATTTTCAGGGATTCACTTCCTGTTTGGCAATGGAACAGTAAGTGAAAGGAAATCTCTGCAATGGGATACAGATGGTGACAAAAAAAATATGACGTGGTTATAACTCTCCCTTGTTCTATCCAAAAAAAAAAAGTTTTGCCCATAGTTCTACTTCAACCACTAGCCGACCAGCCACCGTCATTCTACTGCGGCAGATCGGCTCTTCTGCAAATCGCAGTAGCTGTACGTCGGCCCTTTAAACAGCTAGAGCAGGGGCGCGCATGCCGCTGTAGGCACGCGCCTGCTGCACGGCCGGGGAGCCGATGCACGTGGCCAGCGGTCGTGATGACCGCCCGCCATGTGCGATCGCAAGTACGTGAGAGAGAACTGCCATTTGTGTGTGTAAACGCACAAATCCCGGTTCTGTCGGGAGAGGCTAGACAGATTGTCTGTTCCTAATAGCTAGGAACAATGATCTTGCTTCTCCTCTAGTCACATCCCCTCCACAGTAAGGCTGCTTTCACACTGAGGCGTTCCTAAAGTGCCCCTGCCCATTAAATTCAATGGGCAGTGCCGGCAAAGACTTTTAGTCCCTGTTTCTGCCACTAGCAGGGGTTAAAAGCGACTGGTTAGCGGCCGAAAAGCACCACTAAAACTACAGTAAAGCGCTGCTAATAAAAATATGTAGAAAAATATATCCCATCCCTCTTTTTTGATCCTACCATAAATTGAATCTCTCTTTTTTGATCCTGTCATACATTGAATCCTCTCTTCCATTTTGTTTTTGTTTTTTGGCTTTATTTTGTGTTGTTACCACTAAAACAAATTTTACCTGAATATAAGTCTGAATTTTCATCTTCTTTTAAGAAATACTTTCCTGACAGGCTCCATGGCAGCATACGTGTGGGTTGGCCCCGCCTCCATAACTACCCAATAGGACCCCTCTCCCATAAATCTTTGCTCCTGGCTGCTATCCGTGTTCCTTTTTTGTCCTCCTCCGTAGGACCAAGTGGTTCTCCTACCTGAAGATGACTTCACAGCGATCGATCGGCCGAATGACTGAATTGTTTTCCTCCGATAGGCCCTGACTGTTAAGCAGGGTATGGAGTGTATATGCAGAGTAGCGCTGAAGAAATGGTTATCTTACCTTAAAGTGCGCCCGGCCTGTTTGCCTGTTGTCACAGGTGGCCCTTATCTGCTGGAGGTCCGGTGTGTGCGTGGATTCGTTCGGCCAAGTGATCGTTGGTGGAGTGGTGAGTCTGTATCTTTCCATGGCAGCAGTGTTTATGTGTGTGCCCATTGATTATCTTCTTTTCCTGTATCTGTTTGCTGTTCCCATGCTGTTTGCTGGACGCTTCTGCGTTCCAGCAAAGTACTCTCTTTGACTTCCGGGTTCGCGGGCGTTCTGCGCATGCGCGGACCCGGCGTGAAAACGAGGCTTGGTTCTCGCGCATGCGCGTTGAGCACCCGGCGTCTGACGTCGCTAATGACGTCACGGGCGCCAAATTTAAAAGCCTGCAAATCTGACAGATGCCTTGGGAATGATTGCGGACGCCACAGCGACTTCCCGGGGCTAATATTTCAGCGGTACAAGGTAGGAACAGTCCTTTATGCTGGGGCTATGATGGATCATTGCTGAATTGTGTCTGAAGATATTGTTTTTGTTACTGCAGTGTCAGGCTTGGTGTTTTGGACATTATGGATGCTTCACTGCCCCCTAGTGGCCAGCCCGCTCATGTTAGGTAGGTCCTAAATACATCTTTTTGTATTTTTAATGTTGAAGAGTGTAAGCATAGGCAGCAAATATGACCTGTCCCTTCTGTCTGTCTTTCTATGTTCACAGCCCTTCCAAATCTGATCCACAACCTAGTGCTTATAGACGCAGTGGATCGTCAAAATCGCACCACCACAAATCCTCCTCAAAATCCAGCCACCATAGGTCCGCCAGGTCGGAACAGCGTGACAGGGATTATTCCCGCCCCCCTGTGGCTCACTCCAGCAAGAGGCCAGAGAAATCATGTTGGGGGTGCAGAATGCCTGTGCCAGCAGACAAATCCCTATGTGACCATTGTTTCACTAAGGCAGCGGATGAAAGAGACGGCGCTGACCAGCGCCTAGAATTGATGGTGAGGCGAGTGGTAAAGGAGTCCCTGCAGGAAAGGGAAGCTCAACAGCCTTGTGAATCCCCGGCAGACCCGCTAGATCCTATAGTAGGAGAGGGGGTACTACAGGAAACATGGGAATCATCCCAGCCTAGCCGCCATTCTGCCCTTGTCTCAGACAGCGAATCGGAGTCAGATGATCCAGGTCTGGGGTTTGACTATGGTCTGGTTCCCTCCTTGGTCAAGGCGGTGAGGGAGGCCCTGAAGTGGGAAGATCCTATCACTTCTCCCCCAAAGCAAAGGAAATTTTTTAAGCAGCTCAATAAGGAGCGCCAATTTTTTCAGTTTTTATCCGAATTGGGTGATATTATTTCAGAAGAATGGAGCAAGATGGACAAAAAGAGTTCCATGCAAGCCAAAATCCTTAAACTTTACCCTTTTAAGGAAGAGGATTTGAAACACCTGGAGTCAGCTCCAATGGTAGATGCAGCACTTATGCGTTTGGTGAGATATGTGACTCTCCCCTTAGAAGACACTGTGTCATTCAAGGATCCCTTAGAGAGACGGATCGATTCAGATCTAAAAAGAATCTATTTGACCTCCGGGATGGCGTGCAAACCAGTGCTTGCGATCGCAGCAGTGTCAAAGGCCATAGAATTCTGGGCTGACAGCATTGAAGAATACCTGAGAGGCATTTCAATAGACACGGCTAAAGACTCACCCATTCAGGAGATTAGGATGGCTTCAGCCTTCTTGGGGGAGGCATCCATTGATGTCATTCGCCTGATGTCTCGGGATATGCTGGCAGCCGTTTCGGCACGCCGTGCGTTGTGGCTCCGTCCGTGGCTCGCAGACCCTGCTTCTAAGCAGGCTTGGTGCCGCATCCCCTTTGAAGGGTCCTCATTATTCGGCAATAAGCTTGATTCTGCCATATCCCGGGCCACAGGTGGGAAATCTGGGTTTCTCCCTCAGGATAGGCGTCCTCAAAATCAAAGACGCTCTTTTCCAAGAAGACAGAATGCGGATCGTGCCAGGGACGCACGCAGCTACAAACCCGGCCGAGAATTCTCCAGGACATGGAGGTCCAGGCAGTCTTCTTTTAAGAAGGCCTCTAAAGGTGGTTCCTCTGGGAACCAGGATTCTGGGAAGTCCTTTTGAAATTGGGCCCGCTCAAACATGTCGGGTGGGGGCCCGTCTTCTCCACTTCAAACATGTTTGGGCGGCCTCAATTCGGGACTATTGGACCGTAAAGACAGTGTCGTCCGGTCACAAGTGGGTCTTCTGCAACACTCCAAAACTCAGATTTATCCCTACTACTCTTCCAAGCTCAGAAGAGAAAAGACAGGTCCTATTGACCTACGTAAGCTGTTTATTGGAACAAGGCGCAGTCGTACCCGTCCCAGAGGAAGAGAGGGGCGAAGGCATGTATTCACCCCTGTTTTTGGTGCAGAAGAAGAACGGCACATGGAGGCCAGTAATAGACCTGACCCATCTCAACTCATTCATCCACAAGGAGAAATTCAAGATGGAGTCCCTGCTTACCATACAACAATCAGTACACTTGGGAGACTGGTTAATATCAATCGACCTGAAAGACGCATATTTTCACGTGCCTGTGACAAAGGACTTCCACAAATTCCTCCGCTTCGCGGTAGGCAACCAACACCTTCAGTTCACTTGTCTACCCTTCGGGTTAACCACGTCACCCCGGGTCTTTTCCAAGGTGCTATTGGCGGTAGTGGCTCTTCTCAGGATCAAGGGTGTGCGTCTCCACCATTACCTGGATGACTTGCTTTTACTATCTCAGAGCAAGGATCAGCTATTAGATCACAAAGAGGTTGTCATCTCTACCCTGCAAGAGTTCGGGTGGCTCCTGAATTTAGAAAAGAGTCAGCTAGAGCCGTCTCAGTCCCTCGTGTTTCTGGGCGCTCTATTCAACACCGTGGAGGGTACCATCTCCCTCCCAGAGGAGAAAATCATGGTAATCCGAGACAGGGTTCAGGCAGCCCGTGGATCAACTCACCTTTCTGCTCTCCAGTGCCTGAAAATAATTGGCACGATGACAGCAACCATCCCCATGGTGAAGTGGGCCCAGTGGCATACCCGTCCCTTTCAGAAGGGATTTCTGCATCAGTGGAACTCTGTCGACCAGAATCAGCGCATCTTTCTTACCCCATCTATGAGGACATCTCTCCTCTGGTGGCTTCAGGGGAAGAATCTGCGCAACCATCATTCGATTGTCCCCATCTCATGGATCACGGTGACCTCAGATGCCAGCAACCAGGGTTGGGGCGCTCATTGCCTTTCGGAGGTGGCTCAGGGCAGGTGGACATGCCAGTCTCAAGGAGTCGTTTCCAACATTCTGGAACTGAGGGCAGCCTTTCAGGCACTCCTATCCTTTCGCCATCTAGTGTTGAACTCTTCCGTCATGCTAAGGTTGGACAACACAACAGCTGTGGCATACATAAGGAAACAAGGCGGGACTCACAGCTGGTCCCTGTTACAAGAAGTGGAGCCTTTAATGAGTTGGGCGCAAAAGAACTTAGCCAACATCTCGGCAGTATACATTCCGGGGGTCCAGAATGTGCAAGCAGACTTCTTGTCCCGGGTCGAGTTGGACAACAACGAGTGGTCCCTCCACAGAGAAGTTTTCGAGTGGCTCCTAACACTGGGTGTATCTCCGGAAGTCGACATGTTCGCTTCCCCGTGCAATTTCAAGATACCGAAGTACTTTGCGAGGTTCAGGGACCCTCAGGCGTTCGGGATAGATGCTCTCACGACCAGTTGGGATTTTCAGAGGGCCTATGCCTTCCCTCCAGTCCCGGTAATTCTACAGTTTCTGCGGAGGCTCAGAACAGAAAAAGTGGAGATTATTGCTGTCATTCCATTCTGGCCCAACAGGCCGTGGTTTCCTCTGCTGCTGCTCCTCAGCTATCAAGACCCAATTCCCCTACCTCTCAGGCCGGATCTATTGTCTCAAGGCAAGACGTTACACCCGTTTCCATCTTGTCTCCACCTCAAGGTGTGGTTCTTGAGAGGGGAAGGCTAGAGGCGCTTGGTTGCCCGAAAGAAGCGATTCCAACTCTTCTTAATGCCAGACGAAGAAGCACTAATAGGGTGTATGAGCGCATTTGGTCCAGGTTTGTTATACACATGTCATCAAGAGAAAACTCGTGTAACTCTCCAGAGGTTCATGATATCCTGAGCTTTCTTCAGTCCGGGCTGGATTTATCCCTGGCGGTCGGCTCGTTAAGGGTGCAAGTGTCAGCCATCTCAGCCTTCACGGGAGTCTCATGGGCGAATCACGCCTTAATTCGTCAATTCTTTAAGGGTGCCATCAGGCTCAGACCACAAAGAAGACCCAGGTTTCCCAAATGGGACCTTCCATTAGTTCTGGATTTTCTGTCAAATCTTGGGAAAGATTCATCTCAACCTTTGTCTGTTAAGGATCTTACTCTGAAGACTATCTTCCTAGTGGCGATAACGTCAGCGAAAAGGGTATCAGAGATCAGGAATCTGGGTTCAGAGGAACCTTTTCTGACCTTTTTTGAAGACAGAGTAGTGCTGATTCCAATGTTAGGGTCAAACCCTAAAGTGACCACAGTCTTCCATGAGAATCAGGAGATTGTACTCCCTACCTTCAAAACATCAGATGACCAAGAGATCCATCCTCTTGATGTAGGCCACACCTTAAAACAATATCTGGAGGCAACAGCTCCATTCAGGCAAACGGAATTCCTCTTTGTCCTTCTTCATGGCAAGAATAAAGGGATGCGTGCGTCAATTAGGTCAATTTCCGCGTGGATTGTGCAGACGATTCAAAGGGCATACAGAGCTAAGGGCTTGGCTCCTCCTGAGGCAGTGACGGCTCATTCAACACGGAGCATCTCGACTTCGTGGGCGGCTTCTCGGCATGTGGCGCCTGATGTTATTTGTAGAGCGGCCTCTTGGTCCACAATTAATACTTTTCTTTCTCACTATTGCGTTGAACCAGCTGCGCTGTCTTCTATTAATTTTGGTTTACAAGTATTGTCGTTGGACAATGTTAAATAAATTTTGGTTTCTTTGCTCAACATTTTGCCCACCCGGGTGTGTTTGGCGAGTTATTTCCCACACGTATGCTGCCATGGAGCCTGTCAGGAAAACGGAAAATTTATATCAAATACTTACCGTAATTTTCCTTTCCTGATAGGCTCCATGGCAGCAGGAGTTCCCTCCCAAATGTCTGGAGTAGGCTAGTTACGGAACACGGATAGCAGCCAGGAGCAAAGATTTATGGGAGAGGGGTCCTATTGGGTAGTTATGGAGGCGGGGCCAACCCACACGTATGCTGCCATGGAGCCTATCAGGAAAGGAAAATTACGGTAAGTATTTGATATAAATCTGTTTTTCCTTTTTTATAACTAAATAAATATTGTTTTTTTTTTTTTTTGTTTCAAAATTGACACTTTCCTGACAGACTCCATGGCAGCAACGTGTGGGTTTAGCCCCGCCTCCATTACCCTATAGGACACTACTCCCATAAATCTTTGCTCCCTGCCCACGGCTGTGTTCTTTTTTTGTCCTCCTCCGAAGGACCTAGTTGGTGGTCTTTCTACCTGAAGACAGTTTCCCCACGATCCTGATTGGCCAATCTGCGACTCTAGATGGGAAAGTCGCATGGCTCCGCTAAGCCCTAGCTATTAGCAGGGTATGGAGTGGGCAGTGGAAGAGGCGCAAGGAAGAAGCCCTTATCCTAGCCACTGGCAGGCAGGCTGCGCATTGGTCAGACAGCCAGCTACTAGCAGGTGACCCGTTTTTGCCCTGGAGAAGTCCGGTCTTTCCTTTCGGCCTGATCGATCGTGGTGGAGTGGTGAGAGTATCGATATTTCTTTTCATGGCAGCAGTTTTTGTTATTATCTCCTGTGCGGTTCCATTTGTTGTTGTTTGTTTGAAGCATGTGTGTTTGTTTTTCTCAGGCATGGCGGCTGGTTCCTCCTGCGTTCCAGCCGCCGTATCACTTCCGCTTTCGTTTTTCGGGCATTCTGCGCATGCGCGAGCGCGGTACGAGAGCGAGGCTTGGTTCGCACATGCGCGATAGCGGCAATTTGCCACTATTCGCGCATGCGCATTGGGACGGCAGTGACGTCACAGGGGCGCGCTATTTAAACTGGGGAAATGGCCTGCAAACTTTGGGAATGATTGCAGGTTATCCCAGTGACTTCCCCAGGCTCCTGTGTTGCAGCTACTGGTAAGTGGCTTTTCTGGGACAGGTCAGAGGAATCTTCCTGTCCCTTGCACTGATCTCTTGTCATTCTCAGTTCAGATGGACATCGCTGAGGACATGGATTCACCACTGCCTGTCTGTGGCCAGCCCTCTCAAAAAAGGTATTGGGAATATGTCTTTTCCTGATGGTGTGGTAATTAGGGAAGGGTGTGTGCCTGATTGCTTATCTATTGCCTGATGTTTTGTTTTTGTGTGTGGTCTTTGTCTTTTGTTTTTTCCTCAGCCCTTCTAGATCAGATACACATCGCAGCTCTCATAGAGGAAGCGACTCCTCCAAGTCGCAAAACCGGCAATCCTCTTCCAAATCCAAACATGGTGGTTCCTCCTCTAAATCAGGACACCGTAGTGAAGAGCGCTCTCACTCCAGTCGCTCTACCAATTCCTGCTGGGGATGCAGAAGTCAAGCTCCCCCAGGAAGATCCTTATGCGACCTTTGTTTTTCCAAAGCTTCCAAAGAAAGAGGAGATACGGATCAACATCTTAAATCCCTGGTGGAAAGGGTTGTGAAGGAGTCGCTCAGGAACATGGATGATCATTCCCATACACCTCCAGCGGAGCAGTCTCGTTCTCCAGTAAGGGAGACCCAGCTGCAAGATACCTGGGAGTCCTCGGTTCAGAGCCACCCTTCGGTTGCCATATCTGACAGTGACTCAGAGGAAGATAGCCCTCCTGTGGGCTTTGATTTTGCTCTGCTCCCACCCTTGGTTAAGGCTATCAGAGAAACGCTTAATTGGGAAGACCCAGTAGAAGCTGCTCCCAAACAAAGAAAATTCTTTAAACAGTTAAAGAAAGAGCGTGTTAACTTTCCTTTTATTGCAGAGCTTGGCGAAATCGTCACGGACGAGTGGGGCAAGGTGGAGAAGAAAAATTCCATGCTTTCCAAAATCGCAAAACTCTATCCCTTCAAGGAGGAAGAAGTGAAGCACTTGGAGTCTGCTCCCTTGATAGATGCAGCAGTCATGAGGTTGGTGAAGCATGTGACTCTCCCTTTAGAGGACACAGTGTCCTTTAAAGACGTGTTAGACCGTCGGATTGATGCAGACCTGAAGAGGGTGTACCTAACAGCAGGCATGGCTTGTAAGCCAGTTCTTGCCCTAGCCGCTTTGTCTAAAGCGATGGAAGTGTGGACTGACAGTGTAGATGAGACACTGAGAGGCATCTCGGATGATACGGCTAGATGCTCGCCTATTCAAGAATTGAGGCTTGCGTCGGCTTTTCTTGGGGAAGCCTCTATTGACATCATACGCCTGACGGCTCGGATAATGCTTTCGTCTGTCACTGCCAAACGGGCGCTGTGGCTCCGCCCCTGGTTAGCCGACCCAGCCTCAAAACAAGTCTGGTGTCGTATCCCCTTTGAAGGGTCCTCCCTGTTCGGGAACAAGTTGGACGAGGCAATTACCCGGGCCACTGGTGGAAAGTCAGGGTTCCTTCCCCAAGATCGTCGACCCCAAGGTCAAAGATCTTTCCCAAAAAGGCAGTACCAGGAAAGAGCTAGGGAAGCTCGCAGTTACAGACCTGGCCGGGAATTTTCCAGATCCTGGAAATCAAGACAATCGTTTTTTAAGAAGACAGCAAAAGGTGATTCCAAAGGAGAGAGGGAGCCGACCAAATCCTTTTGAGGTTGGGCCCGCTCAGACAGGTCAGGTGGGGGCTCGACTTTTCCACTTTCGTCATGTCTGGGCGGCTTCGATCCAAGACTTTTGGACCATCAATACGGTCTGCTCGGGTCATGCTTGGACCTTCAGGGAAGCCCCCAGGCTCAGGTGGGTCCCTACTTCCCTTCCGACTACAGAAGAAAAAAGACAAAGCCTTCTGACTTACATAAAATCTTTATTGGTTCAAGGCGCTGTTATCCATGTTCCAGCCGACCAGCGAGGCAGGGGGATCTACTCTCCCCTCTTTTTGGTCCAGAAAAAAAGCGGGGCCTGGAGGCCGGTCATAGACCTGACCCATCTAAACACCTTCATAAAAAAGGAAAGGTTCAAAATGGAAACACTGTCCACAATACAACATTCCGTCCAACCAGGAGATTGGATGATCTCCATAGATCTCAAAGACGCCTATTTTCACGTTCCCATTGCCGAAAACTATTAACAATTCCTTCGCTTTTCAGTAGGCAAGCTCCATTTTCAATTCACGTGCCTTCCCTTCGGGCTATCAACTTCTCCGCGTGTGTTTTCAAAAACTCTGTTGGCGGTGGTAGCTCTTCTGAGAACCAGGGGAATTCGTCTACATCACTATTTAGACGACTTTCTACTATTGGCACAAGACAGAGAACAGCATCTAATTCACAGACGGCAAGTTACCTCCACTCTACAGGAGTTCGGGTGGATACTGAATCTGGAGAAGAGCCAACTGACCCCTTCACAAACCCTACTATTCTTAGGGGCTCTGTTTGACATAGTCAGGGGCACTATCTCACTACCAGAGGAAAAGATCTCAGTGGTAAGGGACAGAATCCGTCCAGCTCTTACGGCTTCCTACCTTCATGCTCTCCAGTGCCTGAGAATTATAGGCACCATGGTTGCAACAATCCCAATGGTGAGATGGGCACAGTGGAGGATGAGGCCTTTTCAGAAGGGCTTCCTTCAGCAATGGACAGGCAACAAAGCCCAGACGATTCGGATTACTTCATCCATGAAGAATTCCCTTCTATGGTGGCTACAACGGGAGAACCTTTGCAACTGCCATTCCATCCATCCCACCCTATGGGTAACTATAACATCAGATGCCAGCAACAGGGGATGGGGGGCCCACTGCCTGGCGGAAGTCGCTCAGGGCACTTGGGATCCTCCCTCCAGAAGGACAGTGTCAAACGTCCTGGAATTGAGGGCGGCCTTCCAGGCCCATCTGGCCTTTCGTCACCTGATCCCAGGGGCCTCGGTCCAACTCAGACTGGACAATACCACAGCAGTGGCATACATCAGAAGGCAAGGGGGCACCCGAAGTCTTTCCCTTCTCCATGAAGTGGAACCGATCATGTCATGGGCTCAGAAGAACTTGAGGGACCTGACAGCGACTTATGTTCCAGGAATTCAGAACGTCCAGGCAGACTTCCTCTCCCGAATATCTCTAGACAACAACGAGTGGTCTCTCCACGAGGAGGTATTCGACTGGATTCTAACACTGGGGATCTCACCAGAGGTCGACCTGTTTGCCTCCCCATGCAACAAGAAAATAGCAAAGTACTATTCAAGGTACAGAGATCCGCAAGCCTACGGAGTAGATGCCCTGACGGAGAAATGGTGGTTCCTCAAGGCGTATGCCTTTCCTCCAATCCCGATCATCCTACAGTTCCTGAAGAGACTCAGGTCGGAAACGGCAGAGGTAATTGCAGTAATTCCCTACTGGCCCAACAGGCCTTGGTTTCCGCTTCTGACACTCCTCAGTGTCAAGGATCCGGTTCCGTTACCATCCAGACCAGACCTCTTGTCCCAGGGTTCCAGGTTACATCCCTGTCTGGATCACCTGCACCTAAGGGCCTGGTCTTTGAGAGGGGAAGGCTGGAAGCGCCAGGCTGTCCATTAGAGGTTATTCCTACTCTCCTTAGTGCAAGAAGAGGTAGTACCAATCGGGTGTACGAAAGGATCTGGGCGAAGTTTACCAGTCACATGGCTTCCAGGTCTAGTTCCTGCAATACATTGGCAGTTCAGGATGTGTTAAGCTTCCTTCAAACAGGATTGGATATCTCACTTTCTGTTAGTTCCCTGCGTGTCCAAGTTTCTGCTATCTCAGCTTTTTCTGGAGTCACGTGGGCCAATCATCCTTTGGTTCAACAGTTTTTCAAAGGTGCAGTCAGGCTTAGGCTGCAGGTTTCCAAAATGGGACCTCCCTCTGGTGTTGGATTTCTTTACTCAACTCAACAGATCTCTTTCTGTCAAGGAACTAACACTTAAAACCTCTTTTCTGGTGGCCATAACGTCCGCAAAGAGAATTTCAGAGATTCAGTCGCAAGGCTCCAAGGAACCTTTTCTCACCTTCTTCCCGGATAGAGTGGTCCTCATTCCAATGCTGGGATCAAATCCCAAAGTTACCACTGTTTTCCATGAAAACCAGGAAATCACTCTTCCTACCTTCATGTCTGAGGGAGGTTCGGATCCACATCCTCTTGACATGGGTGCTACACTAAAAGAATATCTGGATGTTACAGCTTCATTTCGTCAAACTGACTCCCTCTTCGTTCTGTTTCATGGAAAGAATAAGGGCTCTAAAGCTTCTGTTAGATCCATTGCTGCGTGGGTGGTCCAAGCCATCCAGTGGGCTTACAGAGAGAAGGGCTTGGCTCCTCCTGAGGCAGTGACGGCACATTCCACCAGGAGTCTTTCCACATCATGGGCAGCCTCGCGTCACGTGGCGCCGGAAGTAATCTGCAGGGCAGCGTCTTGGTCGTCAATACATACGTTTATGACCCATTACTGTGTTGAACCTGCATCCTTAACTTCTGTTAAATTTGGTTTAAAAGTCCTGTCGGTTGACAGCGTTAAATAAATCTTTTCTGTTCAGCATTTTGCCCACCCAAGTGTGTTTATTGGGCGAGTTATTTCCCACACATTGCTGCCATGGAGTCTGTCAGGAAAATGGAAAATTCCTATCAAAATACTTACCGTAATTTTCCTTTCCTGATGGACTCCATGGCAGCAGGAGTTCCCTCCCAAATGGCTGGAGTAGTACTAGTTATCGAACACGGCCGTGGGCAGGGAGCAAAGATTTATGGGAGTAGTATCCTATAGGGTAATGGAGGCGGGGCTAAACCCACACGTTGCTGCCATGGAGTCTATCAGGAAAGGAAAATTACGGTAAGTATTTTGATAGGAATTTTCCATTTTTTTTGTTTTTTTAGCGCAAAAAATAAAGAGGTGATTAAATACCACCAAAAGAAAGCTCTATTTGTAGAAAAAAAAAGGACATCAATTTTGTTTGGGTACAACGTCACACGACTGGGCAATTGTCAGTTAAAGCGACGCAGGCCATATCGCAAAAAATGACCTGGTCATTAAGGGGGCAAATCCTTCCGGGGCTGAAGTGGTTAAGCATTGTATCCTGGAAGGGGAGTAGGGGGAAGGGATGCTCCAATGGAACAACAGAGCTATTACGGGGTGCAGGTAGGGTGAGTATAAATATGTCAGAAAGACTCCTTCAGTTTGTCCTGGATGGACAAAGAGACAATGCAGGGTATTTACTAAAGGCAAATCCACTTTGCACTACAAGTGCACTTGGAAGTGAAGTCGTTGTAGATCCGAGGGGGACATGCAAGGAAAATAAAAAACAGCATTTTAGCTTGCACATGATTGGATAATAAAATCAGCAGAGCTTCCCCTCAGTTCAGATCTCCCCCTCAGATCTACAGCGACTGCACTTTCAAGTGCACTTGTAGTGCAAAGTGGATTTGCCTTTAGTACATAAACCCCAATGTCTCTTTGAAGGGAAACTATGATTTAGATATTTTATTTTAGTTTTTCTTACTTTGTAAACTGAGATTTTATTATTTAATCTCATTCACTTGTGTGTGTAAATTTCAGTTTGAGCTACTGAGCTCTGTTAACAGGATTTTTACAGTGTAGAGGAGTGTGAAAAGGGGCCTAGGTCCCCTTTCAGGATATATATCCTAATATATATATATTTTTTTAGTCCTGCCATTAACCACTTCAATACCGGACACTCTACCTCCTTTCTGCCCAGGTCAATTTTCAGCTTTCAGCACTGTCACATTTTAAATGTCAATTGCGCGGTCATGCAACACTGTACCCAAAACAAATTTTTTATCATTTTGTTCCCATAAATAGAGCTTTTTTTTGTTGGTATTTGATCTCCACTGGGTTTTTTATTTTTTGCTGAACAATTAAAAAAAAAAAGATTAAAAAAAATAAAATAAAGGTTTTCTTTGTTTCTGTTATAACATTTTGTAAATCGGTAAGTTTTCTTCTTCACTGATGGGCACTGATGAGGCTGCACTGACGGGCACTGATGGGCACTTTTGAGGTGTCACTGATGGGCACTGATGATGAGGCACTAATATGCAGCACTGATGGGTACTGATGAGGCTGCAATGATGGGCACTGATGGGCACTTATGAGGTGAGGCTGATGGGCACTGATGGTGAGGCACTAATATGCAGCCCTGATGGGTACTGATAGGAGGCACTGATGGGCACTGATAGGCAGCAATGATATGCAGCACTGATGGGCATTGATAGGCAGCACTGATGGGCACTTATAGGCGGCACTGATGGGCACTTATAGGTGACACTGATGGGCACTTATAGGCAACACTGATGGGCACTTATAGGTTGCACTGATGGGCACTGATAGGCGGCACTGATGGGTGGCACTGATGGGCACTGATAGGCAGCACTGATGAATAGTTACTGGCAGGCATTACTGATCTATAATGGGCACTGATTGGCACCTCTAATGGGCACTGATTTGCATCCCTGGTGGTCATGGGTGGGCATAACTGGTGGTCATTGGTGGGCATCCCTGGTGGGCTCCAGTGGGCATCTTTGTGGGTCTGCACTGATAATCAATGTGCTGATTATCAGCGCAGACCCTTCCTGTCAGGAGAACAGCCGATTGGTTCTCCTCTACCCATGCCTTGTCAGCGCAAATTGTGGAAAAGCCGATAAACGGCACTTCCTGTTTGCAATGAGACCAGCTGTGATTGGACATAGCTGATCACATGGTAAAGAGCCTATGTCATAGGTGTGTCAGACTGACACACCACACCACCGATCGCCGCGCTGCACGTGCGAGTGGCTTATCCTGCTGGACGTCACATGACGTCCAGTCAGGGTAATTAAACCACTTTGCGGCCGTCATATGGCTATATGGCGGGCAGGAAGTGGATAAAGTAGTTGTCTGACATGAATAATGAACAAAGCATGTCCTTCTATAGTATGTACTTGCCTCATTCTAAAGCACAGTGTGATTTCTGTCTGCTCTCTCATTCCTCTGCTATCTGCATGATTTACTTTGCCAGTCTACACCGACACCAGATAATACCAGATGAAGGCCCTGCCTCTCCTCCAGCACACAACAGATGACTAACAGCCTCGGCTGTGCATGTTACCCTATGAGACTTTATGAAGGAGGGTGTGTCCATTTCCTGCACCCAGGTCTCAGATTACACTCAGCTTTCTGTTCTATGCTATGCAGTGTGTGACATCAGATCCCCGCCCCCTGCCTCTGGAAGATCAGAAATGCTGTGTTACATGATACACTTTGAATGGCTGTAGAGAAGAGAAGATTGCAGATAATCAGGTCCAACTTATGTAGAGGGATTTGTTTTATCTCTATGTATCATCTGTGGTTAGCCATTTCACTGGGTATATATAAGGGTTTGAAACCACTTTAATAATGAAGATTAAAATAATTTTTTTTTAAAAATAGCTGTTCCATTTAACCACTAGGCGCCCGCGCTATAGCCGAAAGATGGCTGCAGTGCAGACGCCAATTGCCAGGAGAGCGTCCCTGGACATCCTCCTGTTTACTTCCGCAATGCGCGCTCCCACGGGCGTGCATCAGGGAAGTTCTGTGCTGGCCGTGTCCCTTGGACACAGCCAGTCACAGATCGCTGTAAATGGCCAATCACAGCAGCTGTAAACATATGAGATCATCTCTCATCGCCGGCTCTCCCTCCTCACACAGAGACAGCGTGTGAGGAGGGAGAGATGAGCGGCTTAGTCAGAGATGCAGCGGTTAGTGAAAAAAAAATAAAATAAAGTGCCCATCTGTCCCCACTGCCACCTGTCCCCAGTGCCACCTGTCAGTGCCCTCTGCCCCCAGTGCCACCTGTCGTCAGTGCCATCTGTCCCCAGTGCCACCTGTCAGTGCCATCTGTCGCCAGTGCCACCTGTCGTCAGTGCCATCTGTCCCCAGTGCCACCTGTCAGTGCCATCTGTCCCCAGTGCCACGTATAAGTGCTATCTGTCATCAGTGCCACGTATAAGTGCCATCTGTCATCAGTGCCACATCAGTGCCACATGTCATCAGTGTCATCTGTCATCAGTGCCACATCAGTGTCACCAGTGCCACGTATAAGTGCCATCTGTCATCAGTGCCACGTATAAGTGCCATCTGTCATCAGTGCCACATCAGTGCCACGTGTCATCAGTGTCATCTGTCATCAGTGCCACATCAGTGTCACGTGTCATCAGTGCCACATATTAGTGCCATCTGTCATCAGTGCCACGTATCAGTGCCATCTGTCGCAGTGCCACCTATTTGTGGGGAAAAAAAGGACAAAAAATGTATTTGGGTACAGTGTTGGGTAATTGTCATTCAAAGTGTGAGAGCACCGAAAGCTGAAAATTGGTCTGGTCACAAAGGTGGTTAAGGTGCCCAGTGATCAAGTGGTTAAATCTATTGGCAGTCAGTCAGATAGAAATAATATAGAAACTTTAATTTAAAAAAGTGTCTGAAATGAGAACTGTCTGTATTGACTGTATGCAGTAAGAAGATAACATTAGAATTAAACTGGCTGCTCTGGGACGTTTCAGACTCTATGAGACAATTCTGACTTCAGACGTCTATTAAATAAGAGTTTTTTTCCTTACTAAGTGCACAGTACTTTGGGGCCCCATACAAGCTATGTGATCTCCTCTCTCTGTAGTTACGTCCTCCTCGGTTTAATGTACACCTTTATACTAACTGTTCTGGCACTACGCACCTTCCCTTTCATCTTTTACAATGCTTCTATAAATGGATGCGTAATATGACCTGCTCTTTGCACCAGCTGCGTGTTAAACATTTCAGTATGTCTTTGTATAAGAGAGAACGGATCCCATAGACACCAAAAATCCAATACTGTACCTCCGTTCACATGGGGCAAAGACGAGTCCGTACAGATTGCCTGTTTATGTAGGATATGGTGTCATTGTCATGACTAGTGTAGCCCAGATATGACCCCCTAGCTGAAAACCATCTTACTCCATATATTTACTAACTTAATAAATAAGAGACCACACCAGTTATGGAGTTAAATGGCCATAACAGCTATTTATTAAAATACCAAAATAAGAACTCCAATTTTCTTATTATAATAAATAAAACATAAATAACATAAATAACACCATAACATTAACACTTTCAGACCCCTGCTGAAAACAAAACAAAACAGGTTAAACCCCCATATTTATTGGTCAGTGACGGAGCAAAGTGCTTATACCACAAACATGATATCACCGATATCAACACCAGGGGGCACTGCGGGAGATAAAGAAACCCGTGGGTCTCTACCGTACCACCTGATAACCAACATTCCTGCAGTGCACAATAACCATAAACATCAACAACGTTTGATGTAACAAGGAGGGGCCATCTATTGATGAGCCCCCCACACACTTACCACCTCTATAACTGCTGCCGTCACTAACCAACAAAATAAACAACGCCAACCCCCTTAAGCTGTCATGACGAAAACAAAAACTCTTCCCACGACCTGAACCGACAATGAAAACATTAACACATCCAATAACATACTTCCTCAGAAAAAAGGGGAGGGTGGGTGTTAAAAAACCTGCCTCCTCGTGTCCCGACGCTCCCGCACTGCCTGGCTAGCTCCACCCCTCCCTTTTATATGGCCGCTCCCCCCTGCTACTTTACAGGGCCCTCCCCTGCCCTGTTAACTCATTACTGGCCGAAGTGTGTCACTTGACACACTGTCATGTACGGCCCTGCATTAAGTTCCCATTCTGTCCACTGCACTCCAGTCCTTTTTGTCCTTTCATTTCTATAGAGATAAGATAACTAAACAGGTTATGGGGAGCAGTGTAAGGGGGCAACTGCCCCGGGTCCCCTGCCAGGAGGGCTTTCCCTATACAAAAATATAATCTAATAATTTTATTATGCAATAATATAATTTAAAAAAATGGTTTCTACCTTGGGAAGTAATATTTTGCCGGAAAGCATCTAGCTTCATTTACACAGGCGATGGGGGGCAGATTGTCAAGGATAGCGACTTCAGGGACGGTCAGATCCGCATAGCTACACTGAGAAACTGAGACCAGACTATATATAATTTTAAGCAAATCAAACTTGAAGATGCAAGTGACCCATAACCAAATGACAAAATACCTAACAAGCAACCTATCTAACAGAAAGCCTAATGCCCCGTACACACGATCGGAGTTTCCGACGGGAAATGTTGGATGTGAGCTTGTTGGCGGTAAGTCCGACCGTGTGTATGCTCCATCGGACTTTTGTTGTCGGACTTTCCACCAACAAATGTTGGCCAGCATGCTCTCAAAATTTCCTCCAACAAATGTGTGTTGGACTTTCCGATCGTGTGTACACAAGTCCGTCAGACAAAAAAGTCCAAAGTACAAACTTGCATGCTCGGAAGCAAAAGCGGTCGGTCTTGTAAACTAGCGTTCATAATGGAGAATTAACTTTCGTGACGTGGCAAATTATGAAATCTCGAAATGCAGCGCACAATTCTCTTCTTCTTTAATGGGATAATAATGAAGCTGCTTTGCTGGTGATACTGATGGAGTTATTGCAAACTAATTTTCAAAGGCTTTTTCTAGTGATATCAAGAATAATATTATTTTTATTTTTTTATTTGGGAAAGTTACCACAACACCATTATCCCGTAGTTTTTAAGATCAAAGATACAACTATGTTGGTGTCCCTTAATTATACATTGTATTTTTTAAAATGTAACTGCCGACTCCCAAACTGTCATTTGAAGTAAAACACACAGCCAAGTATTATTCTACACAATTTTTTTATTGTGCATTAAAAAAATTAAAAGAATAAAATTAGACATGCTATCTGCCAATGGAACTTAACCAAAAAGTGCATTCTATGCATCCAAAAATATAGAAAATATACCAAATCAAATCATTATTATTCAACCAAAAAAATTATGTCAAAGCAATAACTCCAAGGCCAATAATAAATAACATGTTATCTCCTCCATATCCGCAACATGTCTGGTTGATGAACGGGCATTCAGAAACAAACTGAAAAGCGCGAATCAACACTCACCAAACTTCTACTAACACAAAATTAGCAGAAGGATCCCAAAGGGTGGCGCTAAAGAGCTAAAAAAACACGTCGTACGTCACTATGTTCGTAATTGTTGGCCAACATTTGTGTGACGGTGTGTATGCATGACAAGTTTGAGCCAACACCCTTCGAACAAAATTCCACAGTTTTGTTGTTGGAAAGTCTGATCGTGTGTGCGAGGCATTAAGGCCTCATGTACACGGCTGCTGGTAAACGGACATTCAGAGGCAGTTGGATGCTTTTTTTCAGCTGGCCCTGAACTCATCCAATGTTATCTTATGTGTACACGTACACAGGTTAGTTTAGTGTTGTTTTTAGGCAGTTGCGTTTAGAGGCTTTTCTTTGAAGGTTTGACGTTTAAGACGCCAAACGCGAGTAAACGTGGTACCAGCGTTTAGCCGCGTTTTCGTTTAGAAGCGTTTTTAAAGGTGCCCAATTTTTTTTATATTACAAAACTTAAAAATGACAGCAAATGATGAAAAACCTCAAAAAAAAATATTTTAAAAAACTTGTAATTGCTTGCAATGCTTCATAGACCAATTATATACCCCTAATGAGCCCATGATCCAATCCAATAAACCACTACCATTGCTGTTAGTCAAAGTAGAATTGGAATTTGACCTATGTTGTTATATTTGAACCAGGTGACCCCATCATTGAGCTTAATCAAACATAGTTGCATGAAATTTAATATCTGCCTTTTTTTAATTTCCTCATATATGCTCATTATGGAATCCATAGTAAAAGCACCGAAATTGAGGTAGATTCAAGCTGCTGCTACTCACTCTGGTCTCACAGAATGGCTAAAATAGTTAAATACCGTATATACTCGAGTATAAGCCGATCCGAATATAAGCCGAGGCACCTAATTTTACCACAAAAAAATGGGAAAACGTATTGACTCGAGTATAAGCCTAGGGTGAGAAATGCGCAGCTGCTGTAAGTGGAAAAGAGAGTCAACAATGCCCATTTGCAGCCTCACGGTGCCCATTTGCAGCCATAGGTCCTCTGAACTTCAAACTTAGATAAGGGTTCCTAGATGCTCCCTAGCTGCAGCCAAAATTTGGGGTCTCTGGACCCAAAGGGTCCCGAAATGACATTGCTGCAGATGGACACAGTTGACCGACTTTGGGGCCCCGTATATCAGGGCCACTTGGTGCTAGGAACCCCAAATTTGGATATGTTGTAATGTTGGTTCCACTGAGGTTCCTAGCACCAAGTGGCCCTGAGATATGGGGCCCCAAAGTCGGGTCGGAAAATGTCAAGCACTTTTCTGCAACAAAAAATGACATTTTCCAACCCGACTTTGCCGCCCAGTATCTCGGGGCCACTTGGTGCTAGGAACCCCAAATTTGGTGTGCAAACCCAGTGGAACCAACATTACAACATATCTATTTGGGGTTCCTTGCACCAAGTGGCCCAGAGATACGGAGCCGCAAAGTCGGGTCGGAAAATTTAATTTTTTGCTGGTTTCAAGCTGTCAAAAAAAATTGTTCAGAAGAGGTTGCCTCAGCGTCCCATGTACATTGGGCCTAACTAGCAAACTAACCATATATATACAAATTGGAGAACACAGAAAAAGATGGTAATGCTGGAGATGCAAGGAAGGGGGGAACAAAGACTGGGATCAAGAAAAAGTGGAGTAGATGGCAGCAGGGTACAGGATGCTGGGCAAGAGCAAGATCAGGAGTAGGGTCAGGATAAATTAGCAAGCGGTATCTGGCTAGCAGGTCAAAACACTGCAGCACAACGGAAATGTAGAGGAAGAACTAAATACCCTCCCAGCAGCCAGCATCAAGAGGAGACCGATTACTGGAATCTGTTGGCTGCTGGTAGACACTCACTGGTGGACACTGGAACTACAAACTTCTGCTCTGGGAACCACAGTGCCACCAGCAGGTGATCCAGGTCCCACAGATAGGTTGCTGCATTCAGAGACTCTGTCCTTTAGCAGAATCGCAGCAGTGCCATTCATTGTTAATGGCACTCCCATGCACCTGCTGATATGTGCGATGTGGTTTTGGGCAGCGTGATTTTGAAAAGGGTCATGGACTTCTTTTGTACGTTTCTCTCGCATAAGGGAAATGAATGGGCTGCCTTACAAAAGACTTGCGGGAATGCTTGGAAATGTGTACGCTCCATCGCACCTGCATGATGTAAACGGAAACTAAATGCTCATTCCCACTACTTCCTTTGGGCTGCATTAATCTGCAAAGATCAATGCAGGCTCAACGCAAGGAAACATGCGTTTTTAGTCAGCACAGCTCATTGCATGTCACTGCACCACCAAGCGGTCATTTTGTGACACTTCAATAAAGTTTAAAAAAAAAAAACACAGACTACCCGTAAACAATGCAAACCAGCACATGCTGTTAAGCCTATAGGCTGGTGTAAACAAGTCCTAAAGTGGGGGGAAAGTTTTTAGGCAGTTGTCATAGGAACAAGGGTCCCCATAGACATACTGTATATAGCGGTAAAAACTGACAAGGGTTTTAACCCCTCAACTGTTTATTCAAAACTACTAGGGATATTTACAATCTATATATACCTTTTTTTATCTACCAACATTTAAGTTTTTTTTTTAGTCTTTTTTTTTCACCTGGTGATCCAGCAGCTAACACATTTTCTGTCTTAAACTGGCCATACATTATACCATTTTCTTATTCAGTTTTCTTTGTATTTACCTTCAACTATGTGTAAGGGCCTGCCTTATTGCATACAAAGTCCTTAAAGAGGAACTGTAGTCTGCTCACATAATTTGTAATAAAAACATCTTTGCCATTCTGAAGCTTCTCTCCAACCACTTTGCATATTATTTTATATATATACTGTGATTCTGTACTTGCCAAATATGCTGCAGAAATCTCCCTCCACGAGTCTGGCTGCATCCATATTAACTGTGGGCAGCTGAAGCTGCTGCCTGTTCACTTCCTGGATTTACACAGAGGCACACCTCTAGCTCTGAAGCTTTCATTGGCCCTCTTATGACTCCCCCCTCACCTTCTGGCAAACTCTTACTAGAGTAAGAGAGAGAGCTGTGCATAATGTCATAAGCCTAGGCTAATGACCAGACAAGAAACAGGAAGTGGGCTGTATAAGGTATTTACTGGCAGAAAAAAGTTATGTTTTACTATCCAAAGTTAAAACAACAACAAGAGCATAAGAGTTAACAGGTGGAAAGTTGAAAAAATGACTGACGTTCCGCTATTAAGTTTGACCTCATATTATATGGTTTAGTTAAATCTAAAGGAAAATTGTACAAGAATATTGTATAATGTTTGGCCAGCCTTTGGGTGTCTCCATTCTGGATGGAGGCGCAATGGAGACACTTTTGGACTGCAGCATTGTCAGTCTGGGGGGGGGGGGAGGTATTGTTATGACGCGTACAAACGGTCGTAATTTCCGATGGAAACAGTCTGATGGGAGCTTTTCATCGGATTTTCCGACCGTGTGTATGCCCATCGGTCTTTTTCTGTCGGAATTTCCAACGACTTTGGTTTGAGAACCTGTTCTTAATTTTTCCGACGGAAAACCTTTCTATCGGATTTTCCGATCGTGTGTATGCAATTCCGAAATGCAAAATTCTGACGCATGCTCGGAAACAATTTGACGCATGCTCGGAAGCATTAAACTTCCCTTTTATAGTGCCGTCGAACGTGTTGTATGCCGCGGTGTTATTGACCGTTGGAATTTGGTGTGACCGTGTTTAGGCAAGACAGTTTGAGCGAAATTTCGTCGGAATTCCGGCGGGAAAACCATCAGAGCTTTTTCCGACGAGAATTCCGACCGTGTGTACGCGGCATTAGACTGAAAAAAAGCCAAACTCCTGCTAACACCTATTAAGTAGTTACAGACGACACGACTTTCCGGCATACTAGGTCCGACGGTCATCCCAACGGACTTTCGGCGGAGTTCCAACTGACTTTCCGAACAAACGGACTTGGCCACATACGAACAGACTAAGTCCGTTGGTTTTGAACGTGATGACGTAAACGGGACTAAAAAAGGAAGTTCAATAGCCAGTAGCCAATAGCTGCCCTTGCGTCGTATTTGGTCTGTCAGACCAGCACACAGACGAATGGTTTTCCCGGATAGGAATTTAGTCTGTTGGATATTTGAAACATGTTCTATTTCTAGGTCCGTTGGATTGTTTAAATGAAAAACGATCGGATCAGCCCACACACGTTCGGCAACGGACTAATTCCATCGGACCTAGTCTGCCGGAAAGTCCGGTCATGTGTACGTGGCATAACAAGTTTTTTTTCCTTTTGGGATAAAGGATTTACATAAATAAATAAAAGCTGACCATTCTAACCATCCCTGAGGCTCGGACCACACTGCAGCGATACGCGAACCTTGCGAATCCAGTGCGAATCCAGTCTGCATCACATACAACTCGCAGGCAGTTCACACTGCCCTATGCAAACTTCTGGGAGTGTCAATACACAGTTAATGACACCCCCATTTCAGTTCGCATATCGAAGTGCAAACTGTAAATTCGGACAGGAATCGGATCGCATGGGTGTGAACACTCATGCAATCCGATTCTGGTGCGTACCAAAAAAAGGATCCTGTGCGAATTTGATCCGAATGCAATACAAATTCAGCCATACTAGCTGTATGGCTGAATTTGCATCGCACCGACATTGCATGCGATTTGCACAGCAGTGCGGTGCGAATCACAAGTGGTGTCTGACATTGCAGCAGTGGTAACCAGTGTTCTGTCGAATAGTGTCCTCTATCGAAAAATGCCAGCTCCGGCCTGCTCATGTGCAGTACGGAATAACATAACAGCTGATTTCCAGATAAGCTGTTGTGATGGCGCATGCGCAGTGCGTCGGAGACAGTAGCAGACAAGTTCCGAGGGACAGAATTATTCTCCGATTCTGCCTCGTACTTGTGGGGCGTATTCAGTGTTGTGAAGGGCATTTTTTTTTGTGTTGATGGGCGGGTTCAGTGCTGCAAAGGGACAATGTTATTCTCCGATTCTGCCTCGCAACAAAAAATAAAACTGCCATTCAACACACTGAACACGACCCGCACTGCGCATGCGCCGTCACGCTGTCACAACAGCTGATCAGGATATTGGTTGTTGTGCCGTTCCGTACTGCGCATGTCGGAGCGGCCATTTTTCGATAGAGGGCACTATTCGACAAAACACTGGCCCTGATAGTGGTAATTGGTTTGTCTCTAGCCTCTAAATGCCATTTTTGCTGGACAGCTTCCTATGGTAAAGGAAGCTGAAACATAACACACCTACTGGCAGGATCACCAGGTGACAATACAGAAAAAAAAGTCTAAAAAAAAAGAAAATGAATGCAGCCACCACATCTAACAATTGGTAAGCTGCAATATAATACACTTTTGTTTTCCGGTTTAATACCACTTTAAAGTGGAAGTAAACCCTTCCATATGACTTTGGCCTACAGGTAAGCCTAGATTAAGGCTTACCTGTAGGTCCAATAAATATCTCCTAAACCTACATGGTTTAGGAGATATTTAGCGATGAAAAGGCATCGCTGTCTACGGCGCATGCGCCGTAGACAGCGGCGCGCAGGCGCACTGAGGGCGCACTGAAGATGCAGAGATCACGGCGATATGCCGATCTCGTGCGCATGCGCGGGAGTGACGTCTCGCCGCTCCAGCGAATGATAGCGCTGGAGCGGCGAGACCCGGAAGTCACTCCGGCCCTGGATGGCGGCGAAGAAGATCGAGGATAAGGACCGCTTCGGGAGCTTCGTTTTCAGGTAAGTCTCTCATTATGCCTTTGCCTTGCAGGGTGTCTTTTTTTTTTTTTTTAAGAGGCTTTACTTCCTCTTTAAGGGTGACAAGCCTTTTACAGATTTAAATTTAAAAAATAAATCAATCTGTTCTACTGAGGGAGGAAAACTCTGTTTGTTGATTCAAACGTGACATATGTTTGGACGTGCTTGGGCTGCTGTATGAACTCTAGGAGATATTCCAAAGATGCTTTCGCAGTGAGATCACAATGGACAGGTTAGTTCTCTGGATACAGTTTTTGTATTTCCACAATTTTTACTAAAACCTGTCCTGGATGTCATGTGTTTATGACCAACACTCACTGTTTTCTGATGTCCATATGTGCATTGGGGTGTTATGATCCCCCTTGTGGATTTTCCATAGGAATACATAGTATACATAGTTACATAGTAGTTGAGGTCGAAAAAAGACACAAGTCCATCAAGTCCAACCATATGGAGAGGTGAACCAGCCAGCCTCACTTCAGTCAAACTGTCCATTTTTAAGTGTCCATACACATGCCAGGATCAAGAATTGTCTGCTTGGTGAGTATTGTTAGGGTGGAGATCCACTTTAAAGTGTGCGTACACATGGCGGCATCAAGAATGTTCTGGTTGGCGAGTGTTTGGCTGCTTTTAACTTTCTAAGTGGGGCAGTTGTTTACCAATGATGCAAGATATGGTCATACAAGGTCCACATTTGTGCTTTTAGATGCAATTCTAATATGTCTTTTTCCACTGTTCTGCTGTTTTCCGAATCCCACCTCATATGGATTTTCATTGTGAGTACTTATGTTGATTTGTTCATTCCCATTGTAGGTCAGATATTCTACATCCTGACCCATAGTCAAGAGCATTGAGATCTACTTGTGTATGGCCAACTTTGGTCTTAGCTGATCAGCCACCCCTGGATGTTGTCTGCATGATTTTCTAATATGGAACCACATATGGAGAAGATGTTATCCTAACAACATTCTTAGATTTTTTCACTAATTCAGAGTTTTCACTTTTACAACATTTTTTTGGGCTATAAACCTGGAACTTTTTTCATATTTGCTATTATTTACTTTTTCACTGTTTCATTGTAGTTATTACAAAAATAATTGTTAGCACGCCTATATCACACAGTAGAGTTGCAGCTTATATCACTGTATTTTGTTTATTTTGTTTTGGTTTACGTTATCAAGAATATTTTCTCTATCAGTGCGTTTTTTTTTTCCCTGAGTAAGTTATTCCAATTGGATTGCCACCAGTGACCTATCATCCATCTTAATGGTTATACCCCACAATCCAAGTGCCTTGGCACCAGTGACCTATCACTGATCTTCCTTGTTATACCCTGCATTCCACGTTGCTTTCCACCAGGGCCCTAGCACCATCCTCCAGATTATACCCCACATTCCAAGTGTCTTGCCACCAGAGACCTATCACAGATCTTCCTGGTTATACCCTACAATCCAAGTGTCTTGCCACCAGCGACCTATCACCAACATTCCTGGTTATACCCTGCATTCCATGTTGCTTTCCACCAGGGCCCTAGCACCATCCTCCAGATTATACCCCACATTCCAAGTGTCTTGCCACCAGCGACCTATCACCAATTGTCCTGGTTATACCCTATAATCCAAGAGTCTTGCCACCAGTGACCTCTCGCTGATCTTCCTGGTTATACCCTACAAGCTAAATGTCTTGCCATCAGTGACCTATCACCAATCATTCTGGTAATTCCCTACAATTCAAGTTAATAAATACAAAAATAATACTGTGCATGTGAAAAGATAATTCAGTGTGAAAAAAAAGCAGCACCAGATATGTGAGATATTACCACAAAAAAATGAAAAGAAACTAAATAAAGGTGTGTTGAGCTACAGTGTTTGATATTAAAAATACTGAAAAAAATTATAAATAAATAAACAGTCCAGAAAAAATGTCTCTGAACCATAATGGTCAAATGGCAAATATCTATTCAACTGTGGATAAGGTTATCCAATCCCTTCATCAAATGAACATGCCAACCACCACAATAGTTTGGACTCTTACCAGAGAGCCTGGACCCTTTATTAGGAAGGGTCAAACAGGCTTGATCAATATGTCCCGGTAGGGGTCATCAGCAGGGGATATACAAAGAAACCACATCAGGAACAACTCCAGAGCATCCAGGGGACTCCACCCAAACGACAATTGTGTAGTCAGATCCAAATAAAACATAAAACGCTGGATAGTGTAAAACCTCTTAAGGGTTGCATTTAATATAAAGTATTGCACTTACACGTATCCATAGTAAAAACAACATTGCATGGTAAAAAACTAAGGCGGCCGCCACAATAAAACCGAGGAAGTCATCTTGAGACCATGTTGACTTAAAGTGGAGTTCCACCACAAAAAAAAAAATTATTAATGTGCTTAAAAAAAATAAAACTCACCTTTTACTCACCTCTAAATGGCTGTTGCTAGGCGGTCCCTCGTAGTCTGCCTCCTTCAGCGTCTGGGCTCGTGATGTCACTTCCCTCGGTGCAGGAAGGGAGATCGCCTCTCCCCCCTCCCTCTTGTCAATCATCTGGGACACGTCACCAGATGATTGGTCCCAGATGATTGAGCAGCCAGTGACGGCACGCGGCGTGGCTCGCGCATGCGTAGTGAGTGCCCGGCTGTGAAGCCACAGCTGGGCGCCCAAAGTTAAAATGCCGGCGCTGCCAAACGGAGGGGGAGACGAGCAGGGCTTCGATCCCCTGCATCGCTGGACCCTGGGACAGGTAAGTGTCCGATTATTAAAAGTCAGCAGCGGCAGTATTTGTAGCTGCTGACTTTTAATTTTTTTTTTTAAGTGGGAACCCCGCTTTAACCACTTAAGGACCGGGTCTCTTTTTTAGATGTGTTGTTTACAAGTTAAAAAATACATTTTTGCTAGAAAATTACTTAGAACCCCCAAACATTATACATTTTTTTCTGTTTTCAATAGATTTTTATTGAATTTTTGAAAAATAATAAAAGCACAATACAATGCCAATACAGGTAACAAGATCACTTGAAAATCACTATAACAGTACAACGTATAATACGAAATGTGGGACAATCCAGATCTTATAGAACGCGTCCCGAGAGTAAAGCCCAGGATAAACGAGCCCGGATAGAGAGAACACCTCCCCCCAACCCGGCACCCCTAACGGGATCTAGCTGTGCGATGCTGCGGAAAGTGTCCCCTCCCAATCGGGCCCGGGCACCCAGGGATAATACCTGAGATAGAAACATTTTGTCCAGTTAACAGTGTATAATTGGGCAAATAGAAATGGGATACCATAAAAGTTTGCCTGTGAGACAGTAAGCATGTGTAGAAAATCTTTCGATTACAAATAAAACAACAGATTTTAGATCACCTAGAGACATGTGAAAAAAATATATAAAACAAGAATTTTATCAGAGACCCAACACTAGGTCACAATAAAAGGTAGGCAAACAGATAAGTCAATGAAAGTTTTCTATTTCGATAAAAACAATATAAGGCTTATGTGAAAATTCCAAGAGGTACTGTCATATAACCTGTATGATAGGCCCAAAGAAAAAGCAGTAAAAGGTAAAAAGAGGAAAAGAAAGAAAATAGAGGTGAAAAAGGAGAAGGAGGCGCTACAGAAAGAATAACAGTGCAAATCTCATTTACCAGCGGCACCCGGTATAAATCTAGTCAATGGTTGGTATAGATAGATATCTAATCCAGGGAGACCATATAGCATCATGTTTAGCGGTGAAGTCAAGGAGGATACTAGCTGTTTTCTCCTGAGTCATGATCCAAGAGATCTTCCTTTTGACCAGAAAAAGAGAGACATTTGGTGTTTTCCATGCCCGTGCTATCGTGAGTTTAGTACCAAGAAGTATAAACTTAATGAGTCTTTGGTCAATTTGGGAGCATTGGAGCATGGAAAATTTAAAAGAGCAATGTGAGGCGATTGCTGGATTGGTATACCAGTAATTTTCCTAATGATGTGGAATATTCTGTTCCATAAATCCCTGATCTTGGGGCATTCCCACCAAACATGTAACATGGACCCCACATGTCCGCAGTCGCGGAAGCATAAAGGAGAAGAATCAGGATAGATTTTGGAAAGCCTCAATGGGACCATATACCACCTCATGAGGATCTTTAGATTAGCTTCAATTAAAGTGATATTCAAAATCCCCTTTGAAGCGGAGATAGAGGCTCTATGCCAGTCTGCTATATTCCATGTATGTTGTAGATCATTTTCCCATTCTTTCATATAGAGTGTCTTAGTATCAGCATGAGCAAGTGATTGGTAAATTACTGTAATCCCACCCCTTTGTTCCTCAGTATGACCACACCATCTTTCATAATCCGTGACCGAGAGAGATTTGGACGTTGGAGGAAGAAGCGACCGGATAAAGTGGGCAATTTGTCTGTAGCGGAATCTTTCCGCGTTTGGCATGTCGAGTTTGCTAATAAAATGAGCCATAGTGAGGGGGCCCCTGGTGTTAGTGAAGTGTCCTATCCTATACATCCCTTTGTCCAACCACCACTGAAAGGCTTTGATGTCTATTCCGGGAGGGAATAGAGGATTGCGGAACAAGTGGGACAACGGTTTCCAATGTGAGATTAGCCGAGGATTGGACTTGAGAGAGTCCCACAAAGTGAGCGATTGGGATAGCGTGGGGACGATAACGGCAGGTCTAGATCTGGCAGAGGACCATAGGATATAATCCAGAGTGTACTGAGGGATAGCTTGTCTCTCCATATGTACCCAATCTGGATGTTCGAATTTAGAGTAGATGGTGGACAATTGAGCAAGTTGTGCCGCCTGATGATACCATAGGAGATTGGGAACCCCCATCCCTTCCTGATTCCTGTGTCTATATAGGGTGCTTCTAGCCATTCTATGTCCTTTTCCACCCCATATAAAGTTTACAATTTTGGACTGGAACTTCCGTAGATGATCTTTTAGGATGGGAATGGGAAGGGATCAGAAAAAATAAAGGATGCGGGGAAGGAGGGTCATTTTCACAGAGTTAATTCTACCCAACCACGAGAGTCCTAATGAATCCCAGTATTTTAAGTCTGCCTCAAGTTTAAGATATAGAGGGGGGAAGTTTGCCTTATAGAGAGAGTCTATGGATGCCGTGAGGTTGATGCCCAGGTAAGGAATCATAGATGTCCCCCAACTAAATCGAAAACTTTCCTTGAGCTGTGAGACAAGGGAGTCTGGTAAATTCACATTTAGTGCCATAGATTTTGAGAAGTTAACCCTAAGTCTGGATACTTTGCCAAAGTCATCAAGAACCTTGCACAAGTTAGGTAAGGAGATGAGTGGAGAAGTGATGAAAATTAACATGTCATCAGCAAAAAGAGCACATTTGTGGGCTTGCAGGCCGCAGCGTACTCCATGTATATCGGGATTGTCCCGTATAGCGATAGCAAGTGTCTCGATGACCATGGCAAATACCAAGGGGGATAGGGGACAGCCCTGCCTAGTACCTTTGGAGATTCGGAAGGGCTGAGAGTAATGTCCTTGCATTTTGATTTGGGCACTTGGCGAGGAATATAAAGCTTTTATCATATTTAGAAAGGAATTGCCAAAGCCCCATTTTTGAAGTAGAGGGAACAAAAAGGACCAGGAGACAGAGTCAAAGGCCTTCATTAAATCCAAGGAGAGTAATAAGCCCTGTTGTGAAGTTCCTTTATCCCAGCCAGACTTCAGGAGCGAAATTACATCTATGGTTCTTCTGATCTAGTCTGGACCCTGTGTCCCGGGAATAAATCCCACTTGGTCCTTGTGGACATACTGGCCAATAAACGAGGATAGTCTGTTTGCGAGGATTTTTGTTAGAATTTTAAGGTCGTTATTTATTAATGATATAGGGCAATAGTTAGTGATATTACTTGTGTCTTTACCAGGTTTCGGTATCACTGTGATGAAAGCCGAATTAATAGAGGTGTCCAGATGAGTGCCTTTGCGGAGCAAGTTAAAGAATCTGGCTAGATAGGGAGAAAGTATTGGAGAAAAGCATTTATAATATGGGGTGGAGAAGCCATCCGGCCCTGGTGCAGAGTTATTTTTGAGATTGCGGACTACCTGAGCAATTTCCTCTGTGGTGATGGGGTCTTCTAGACAATCCCTATGGTGTTCACTGAGTTTGGGGATATGCAGTGAGTTGAGGTAGGAGTCAAGAAAAGAAGGTGAGGATTCTGTAGAGCTTGAACTGTATAAAGAGCGGAAGAAGTCATGGAAGGCTTCCATAATCTTCTGAGGATTTTGTGAAAGAGAGACGTTTTGAAGGCGTATTTTGGGTATGGTGTGAATCCGCACCTTAGGAGTTATTCTGCGTGCCAGCATTGAACCCATTTTATCTGTTTGGTGATAAAATTTCCCTCCATCCCAGCGGAGGCTTTTCTCGGCTAATGCAGTTAGTGATAGATTAAGGGCCGTGCGAGCAGATTCAAGTTTTGCTTTGGAACTAGGAGAAGGGTTATGCTTGTGTTGTTTGCTGAGACAGGAAAATTCCTTTTCAAGCCTCTCTATGTCAAGTTTGCGTGCTTTACGTAGCCTGGAGGCCATTTGTATCAGCTTCCCGCGTATACAGGGTTTGTGAGCTGCCCACAGTGTCGAGGCTGAGACATTATCGATATCATTAAGAGTAAAATATTCTCGGAGCTCCTTTTCAATCTCCATAACATGAGTGGGATTACTGAGGATGGAAGCATTCAGTCTCCAATGGAAAGTACGATGGTGAGATGATGATTTGTGAATAGTCAAGAGAAGGAAGGAGTGATCCGACCAGACAGAGTCTCTGATAGTTACCTTTTGTAGCAATGGAGCGTGTTTTTGCAGAATAAAAAAGTGGTCAATCCTAGCAAACGTATTGTGGGGGTTCGAGTAATGTGTGTAGTCTCGGGCCCCAGTATACATTTTTTTCGAAACCCCTAGAGAATAAAACGGCGGTTGTTGCAATACTTTCTGTCACACCGTATTTGCGCAGCGGTATTACAAGCACACTTTAAAAAAAAATTAAAAATCTGATCATGCGTCCAGCGAGTAGAATGGCAGTCGCGTTCCTTTTTCAAGCTGTCATGTATAGTGCCCTTAAAGAGGTAAGGACATCCTAAACATGACAGCTTGAAAAAGGAGCGGGACTGCCATTCTACTCACTGGACGCATGCTCTGCATTGCGTCGCACACCTAGTGACGTCATAACCCCTCACACTGCGCTCCACGAGCACCCCAAGCCTCGCTCTGATACCCGTTCCATCTCTCGGCCGACTTCCAGGTAACGAGTCAAAGAACTCCACGGCGGGGGCCAGAGCCTTGGTTGACGGAGCCAGCAAAGAGCTTAGTAAATGAGGTAAAGCTTCACTTTGCAAAGAATACCCAATCACATGCAGCGAAAATTTTAAAAACAGTATTTTGATTGATTAGATGATGGAAGTCAGCAGAGCTTTTGCTCATTTACTAAGCTCTGGAGCATATGCTCTTGCTGAGTGCAACTACAATTGAAAAGTGCATGGTCTATTTGCCTTTAGTAAATCAACCCCTTAGAGTCCAGTTTGCAGAAAACAGAATTGTATTGAAATTGAACAACAAGGATGGTAATCCGCCCAGGCGCACTTACAGAATTCCCAGTGATGATAAGTAGCAGTATTTCTCAGGCGTGTCTACAGCATCTGTCTCGAAGGGCAAAATGTGGCCTGACTGTTCCAGACCCAATGGGGGAGGCTTCCAGGAAGGATGGCATGTGCCTACACTTTCCTTATGCATCTGGAACCGCTCCCTGGCACTAAGCACTTGCAATGGGGGAGAAGGTATGGTCGGGAAGAGAAATTTGGCCATCATCCCTAAATATGAACATGAATGAAAAGAGAAATACTCCCCAATAATGGGATTATATAGGTCATAAAGTCACATGGGAAACCAGCATCCGATTGGATGCTGCCTCTCTGTAACTGAGGAGATCATAGAGGAACAAGGCTCCTCCCAACTTCCTCCTCTACCTGCATTGCCACTATGTATGAGCGCCACCTGCAGTGGAGAAAATAGACTACACCTGCCTACAAGCTTGGCCAAAAACTTGAATAGGTTGAGTCCATAGTGTTGGAGTAAGTCAAGTCCATGGGAAGTTGCTGCTATACCTGCTAGTAAAAGGTAATCATGCATCTCTGTGGGTGAGTGGGTTTTAGCGTAGGATAGGAAGGGGAGTCCAAATGTATAAGTACTGGGTCTAAAAATAACAGCATTAAAAGGTTATGCCACGTAAACACGATCGGAAATGCTGCCAGCAAAAGACTGATGTGAGCTTTTGGTCAGAAGTGTATGCTCCATCGGACTTTTGCTGGCACAATTCCAGCCAGCAAAAGATTGAGAGCAGGTTCTCTATTTTTCAGTCGGAAAAAGTTCCTATCCGAAAATGCGTTCGTCTGTATGCAATTCTGACGCGCAAAAAATCACGCATGCTCAGAAACAATTCGACGCATGCTCAGAAGCATTGAACTTAATTTTCTCGGCTCGTCATAGTGTTGTAGATAATTGCGTTCATGATGGTCAAAAGTTCAGAGAACTTTTGTGTGACCGTGTGTATGCAAGGCAAACTTGAGCGGAATTCCGTCGGAAAAAAAACATCCAAGATTTGTCCGACGGAAATTCCGCTCGTGTGTACGAGTCCTGTATAAGAGTCCTGCATCAAAAGGAAAGGCTGCTTTCTCATTATGGGGGTGACTTACTAAAGGCAAATAGACTGTGCACTTTGCACTTTTCAGTTGCACCAGAGCTTAGTAAATGAGCAGAAGCTCTGCTGACTTCCATTATCCAACATGTGGAAGCAAATTTTTTTTTTATTTTTATAATCCTTGCATGTGATTGGGTATTCTTTGTAAGTGAAACTTTACCTCATTTACTAATCTCTGGAGC
>CM053028.1:49217724-49230224 GCA_028564925.1 Lithobates sylvaticus | reverse complement strand
CAATACTTTTGACAATATAGTGTATCTATTTATATCAAAATTTCAACTCCCCCTCTCTCTCGCCTCTCTTTTTCTCAAATTTTCCCTTTTGTTTATCTGTCTAGTTGTATCTATCTATCTATCTATCTGGTTGTGGCGTGCAGCATGGTGCGATGGCAACAATTCACACAGACGGTTGCAATAAAGAACTTGTATTGAAGAATGCAGTAACGGTTGACAACAGAACCAGGGGCAGGTAGAACCGCCCAGTGGGATACACTCACAGTTTGCTGCAATGGGAATGAGGCAATGTATATATAGCACTAGTGGCTTCAGTCCCTTTGAAAAAATATGAGGCTTTGTCTCTTCAGCTAGCCACTCTCGTTGGTGCACTTAAACTCCTGAATAGCAGGGCCAAACAACACAACTGGCCCAGATTATCAAGTAAAGAATGCAGGATCTTCCTCAGAAAGGTGAAAGGACAATGATGTCTGTATACATTGTGTCTGTATCTGAATGGCTTTGTGTCCTGTAGCACTACAGGTGTCAGCAAGATGACTAAGAGCAATGATGTCTGTATACAGTGTCCATACAACTCTATCTGCGTGCAGTGTCCTTGTTTCCTACAAATGGGCAAAAGCCCTCTCACCCAATCCTGTGGTCAAGGCCCAAACAAACGTCCTGGAACAGGCAGGCACTTCTAGTGACCCGACTGGTCACCTCACACTGGATCGCTTCACACCGTTGGTGCAGGTGTGTCTGGATATGCACCTGGGATCCCCCTCTCTCAGGCTGGATGTCTCGACTGGCCTGAAATCATGTGGTGGAATGACCTGGGAGGCAGACCCTCTCCCCTAGGTCTAATCTCTTCCTATGCCTCGTGCAGTCTGAATTCCCTCAGATCAGCAAGATGGAGTCTTTGGATTCTTTTCTCACAGAGCATGCTGGCTCTTGTGGTTCTATACAGTTCAATCTGAATGTGAAACTTGAGTCCTGGGACTACAATTCCCTGTATGCTTTGCTGCCTGGTGGTAAACACTCTGCTGGCAGGATGTGATGACACAGAGTCTTAGCTGGCACTAGAGGGAAGCAGTGTCACTGCAACAATGTTGCAGAGTCTCTTCTGATACTGAAGGTAAGATAACCAGCTCCCTGCTACACATATATAGTGCTACAGAGTGCCAAAAAGTATTTTAAGGCGCCATTGGCAGTGCTATAAAGTACTATACAACCACCAGGGCTGTAGATGAGCGGGTACCACAAGTCCTTCTGTACAGGCCCCAGGCCATCAGGGGGGCCCAGGCAGCAGGGTGAATCGGATGTGGGCAGGGAGGTTGATCAGTACGGCAGGGGGGCAATCCCCTGTATGGCTCTTTCTGCAGCAGCTGAAAGCTGGCTTCTTCTCCTCTCCTCTCCTTCCCTTCCCCTCTTCTCGTCCTCTTCTAGCTTTCAGCTGCTGCAGAGAGTCATACACAGGATAAGTTCCAGTAATTGCCCCCTGTCATACCGATTACCCTCCCTGGGCACCATATCTTTCCCCCTGCTGCCCAGGCCCCCTGTGTGCTCCCCCTACCCCCGCAGTGATGCTGGCTTCCCTTTCCTGCCTGCTGGCAGCTGCAAGCACACAATAGGATCCTTTAAGATTGAGAGTGGGGAAAGGGTCTGGTATATATGTCATATTTACCAGCCCCTTCCTTTCCTGAATGAACACAATCGGTACCGATCACTCACTGTGTTCATTCATAACTGAAGCATTGGCTGTATGGGGCTCCATGTCAGGTTGTCTGTATGTGGCCCTGTGGTTTCTAACAGCAACCCTGACAACCATATAGAGTGCTAAGCAGTGCTGTAGAAAGCTGTACAGTGTTGCAAAATGTACTACAGTGTTTCATTGTAATGAATGAACCATAGAGCCAAATTTATAAGCAAATCTCAACTTTTCCTGAAAAAGAAGTCAAGCTTTGGCCCTATCCTGAACATTCCTATTGATCCTTCATGTGTTGGGTGATTAATTAACCAATAGTAGACATGTGCAATTCGTTTCGTTTTTTGTTTTTTTTCGTTATTTTCGTTCGTTTTCGTACGAATGAACGAATCGTTCGAATCGTACGAATCCGAATAACGAATCGTTTGAATCGTACGAATCCGATTAACGAATCATTCGAATCGAACGAATCCGAAAAACAACGAAAATCCGAAAAAAACGAATTAGAAACAACGAATGTACTAATGAAGAAAATCCGAAAAACGTAAACGAACGAAAAAATTTGTACATTCGTAACTTTTTTTTTTTTTGTTGAATTGGTAATTTTCCGTGTCCCTTACAATGGCGCTGCTTAACGTGCTTCGAATGGATTGAACAAAAAAATTCATACATTCGTAACTTTTTTTTTCGATTCGTAACTTTTTTTTCGATTCGTAACTTTTTTTTTCGATTCGTAACTTTTTTTTTTTTTTCGATTCGTAATTTTCCGTGTCTCTTACAATGGCGTTGCTTAACTTGCTTAACTATGGATTGAACAAAAAAATTCGTACATTCGTAACTTTTTTTTCGATTCGTAACTTTTTTTTTCGATTCGTAATTTTTTTTTTCGATTCGTAAATTATTAAAATGTAATAATAGCATACACATTACATAAAATTATGAATTATGCTCCGATTACGAATCTACGAATGTTACGAATGTTACGAATGTACGAATAAATACGAATGCGTCCAAAAATTCGAATAAAGGAATCAACGAAAAAATAACTTTTACGAATGTACGAATCGTTACGAATACGAACACCGACGACTTACGAATGTACGAATCATTATGAATCAACGGAAACGAAAAAAATGAAACGAAAAAAAAAAGATTTTTTTTCGGAAACGAAAAAAACGAAACGAAAATAAACAAATTTTTTTTGTTGTGCACATGTCTAACCAATAGACATGTGCACACTGAAATATTTTGTTTCGGAATTTCGTTTTCATCCGAAAAATAAATTTATTTAGTTACTCCCGAAATTCGTTTCTATTTATTTTGTTTCATTAAAAAATGCATTCGTCCGAAAATCCGAAATAATTAAGGTCGAATCTGTCATTGAAGGCTTATGGTGTCTGTCGAATGTTCTAGGAAGATTTGACGGAGCAGCCAAACTGTACGATGCCGCAATCATACATTTCTGGTCGAATGTTCCGCCTACAATCTATAGTAGAATTCTAATGTTGTATGCCACTAGTAATAATTATATTTAATAAATATTATTACTAGTCAACCAACATTAGAATTCTTCTATAGCCTATGGGCGGAGCATTTGACCATAAATGTCCGCTCGCGGCGACTGCTTCGTCGAATCTTCATGTTGAATCTTTTCTCTCTATGTCGAATAATCTTGGACTAATAGAGTTAGGTTAGGCACATTCAGCCTTTTTTGCTATTGTCTCTATAATGTTGAATCTTTTCTCTATATGTCAAATCTTTTCTCTCTATGTCAAATCTTTTCTCTCTATGTCGAATCTTTTCTCTCTATGTCGAATCTTTTCTCTCTATGTCGAATCTTTTCTCTCTATGTCAAATCTTTTCTCTCTATGTCGAATCTTTTCTCTCTATGTAGAATAATCTTGGACTAATAGAGCTAAGGTTAGGCACATTCGACCACAGGTTCAATGGACACAGATCGATATTGTCACCGTCATGTCGAATCTCCTATCTATATCAAACTGTTGTCGCAACAAAAATTAAAGCATTTTTTTATATGTCCGATCTTTCGGTTTTCGGATTCTCCACGTTCGTTATCGTTTGTTATAACGAAAATACCTGAAATTCGGACGAAAATGCATTTGGACGAAAACGAATGCTCATGTCTATTAACCAATAGGGCGGATTGAGAGGGAGTGAGGTCCAGCTAAAATTTTCCATTTACAGGATAAGCCAAAACTTGCATATCATTTCTGCTGCCTATTTCTCTGCAGATCATTTTTTTTTTCCTTTATTGGGAATGGCCTTAATTTGATTTTGAGTGATTTACATAGAGGTACGGTCACGCCAGAGCAGAGTAAAAAATTCCCCCTTAAGGACTTTCTGACATTTTATTTTCTTAAAAATTAAATCACGGCACATAATGAAACAAATGTGTTTGCCTGCACGATGAAATTATATTTAACTTTAACTATAATCAAGTCAACCTTCCATTTCCAAGAAAAACTGAGGATGCTTCAGAAATAAAGGAAAACTTTTGAATGGCCTATTTCTGGTTTATTGGCTTTCATTTATGGTTCCATTTTAAATAATATAACATTATTGCATAGATGTCTCTGCTGACTTGTGTACATAAAGGTGCAGCTGTCTGCTGTGTGCCAATATTGCAAGCATAAACACCATAAAATGTTCTAATATTTGGCCGGTTCTGCAAGGTAAACAGTCATGCCATGTTAAATTGCCATGTCGGACATGTATATACTGCAGTTTGCAATAAATTACATCTATTTTTTAGAGAGCCGGCAGTTCATAGATCCACAGTGGATTATTTTATAGGCTACAGAGAATATGAAATGTTTATTTAGATGATGACATTATTAGTTAGTCGTGGAAACTGGGAACACATGTATAAAGAACAGATTTAGAGCTTGTCTGTAGAGCTTTACAGTTTAAAGCTTGATGTGGCTCATGCCATATTAACCTACACCAAGCCTGATGGGACACTGCTAACTGTTATACTTTGGACGCTCCCACGACCATTCGGATATAGTCTTGGACTGTAATTGGTGGTGTGATTTATGCATTAGACATTATCTATACTGTGATACTCCTTTTAGAAATGTGTGTTTATTTTAATGATTTTTTTTGTAATAAACATATTATATTTTGAACCACTTAAGCCCCGGACCAATTTGCAGCCAAAGGTTTTTATTTTTTGCGCTATAAACAAAAATAGAGCGACAATTTTGTAAAAAAATTCTATATATTTTACTTTTTGCTATAATAAATATCCCCAAAAAATATATAAAAGAACATTTTTTTCCTCAGTTTAGGCCGATACGTATTCTTCTACATATTTTTTGTAAAAAAAAAATCGCAATTAGCGATTATTGATTGGTTTGCGCAAAAGTTATAGCGTTTACAAAATTGGGGATAGTTTTATAGCATTTTTATTAATATTTTTTTTTACTAGTAATGGCGGCGATCAGCGATTTATTGTGACTGCGACATTATGGTGGACACAAAGGAAATTTTTGGTATATTTTTGGGACCATTGTCATTTATACAGCAATCAGTGCTATTTAAATGCACTGATTCCTGTGTAAATGACACTGGCAGTGAAGGAGTTAACCACTAGGGGGCGGGGAGGGGTTAAGTGTGTGTGTGTGTATTTTTTTTAACTGTATGGGGGCGTGGCTTGGCGTCTGACGTCACTGATCTTCTGTCCCGATGACAGGGAACAGACGATCAGTGTCAGTCGCACTAGGAAGCACGGGGGGGGGGTTGTTTACACAGACCTCTCCTCGTTCTTTAGCTCTGTGACCGGATCGTGGGACACCAGCGGCTGGTCCCGCGGTCACGGAGCTCAGGACTGGGTCGCAAGCACGCCGCCGGCGGGGCTCTTAGAGACACGTACAGGTACGTGCTTGTGCCCAGCCGTGCCATTCTGCCGACGTATATAGGGGGGGGGCAGTCCTTAAGCGGTTAAGTAAGTCAGAGAGTGGTCAACTGCAGGTCATGCATATCTCCTAGCTTTCTAAGCCCCCGTACACACGGTCGGACATTCCGACAACAAAATCCGTCAGATTTTTTCAAACGGATTTTGTCCGAACCTGGTGTTGCATACACACGGTCGGACAAAGTTGTGGGAAAATCTGATCGTCCGGAACGTGATGACGTTCGTTTGTTCCTTTTGGGACTACGTTGCGGCTAGTAGCCAATAGCTTTGGTCTCGTAATTTGATCTGAGCATGCGTGGCACTTTGTCTGATCGGAATTCTCTACAAACGATCGGAAAAAGTCTGATCGGATTTTGTCGGAAAATTTGAGGTCCTGCTTTCAAATTTTTTCCGGCGGAAATTCCTGGCGGAAAAAGTCCGATAGAGCCCACACACGATTGGATTTTCCGACAATATAATCCAATCGGACCTTTTCCGTCTGAATTTCCGACCGTGTGTACAGGGCATAAGATGAGAAACAAGAACAACTTACAGCACAACATTTCCAGTCAAAGGACAAATCACTCACCATGCCCCTCAGTTATGTGAATCCCGAAGAACCATGCAATTAAGTTTATGCCTGGAGTTTAGCTTTAATACACAAAAAATGATTGGTAAAACCCACAAGGTTTTTGTGTAGTATAACGCTCTGGGGGTTAAAGTGTGATTTTTTTGGATAGATGTCTATAAATCACACCAAAAAGAGGGACAAATAATGAAGAAAAATTTGGTATTTGGTTCCAAAAGAGGGAAAGTCCCTTCAAATTTGGGACAGTTATAAAATAAGGATCAATGACACCTGAGAATACACTCTAAATAAGACCATGTACCAGCACATGGCCAAATATAATTAGGTAAGCATAATCTTCCAAGTGATAGCCAAACTTGAATGTATAGTATAGCAGGTAATACAAAGGGCAGATAATACAAAGGGCTTCCAAACCAAGGCCATCAATCAATCCAAAGGGATAAATCTTTAGATCCTAAATCTACCACATCATTCCAGCATATAGTGTTTATATACTGTATTCTATACTATACTATATAATACTATAACTATATGCTGGAATGATGTGGAAGATTTAGGATCTATAGATCTGTGCCTTTGGTGTGATTGATGGCCTTGGATTGGAATTCCTTGGTATTATCTGGATAGACCAGCCTTTAAAGAGGAAGGAAACCCTCTTAAAAAAAACGAGAAAAAAAAAAACCCTGCAAGAAAAAGGCATAATGAGCTAGTATGCATAGCATACTAGCTTATTATGTATTACTTACCTCAGATCGAAGCCCCTGCAGCCACCCTCGTCTCCCCCTCCGGCCGCCGACATGTCGTCCCTGAGTTACTCCCGCGCATGCGCTTGGGAGTCGCTGGTAACGGCACGGAGACTGCAGCAACGGCACATAGGTGCCATTGCTTCAGTTTTCGCCAGTGCGCATGTGCCGATGATGACATTGGCACATGCAGGGGACAGGGGATATCTCCTAAACCGTGCAGTATCCTGGGTAGCGCTGAGGAAGTCCCGCCTACGGACGTAACACGTACGGGGGTCAGGTGTCACGCATGATGTCACCCGCAGCCATTGTATTGGTTTGACACAGCGTCTGATCTGTTCACATGCCTGCACTCGGTTTTGAGTGCGCCTTTTGTAAGTGAGTTTTTTTATTTCATTTATGTGCAATAATAAATGGTTTAAACAGTGAGCACTAGATCCTTTTTCTTGTCCCCATACATGATACCTACCAATGGATTGAGTCTAATCTGGTTAATGGGAGAACGGAGGATCTGTGAGCCCTGCTTTATGTGCATAGCTTTGTGACCTGTTTCAGGTTTAATATTGGAGGTGAGAGGCCATCTGTATATGTGGTGGAGGGATCACTGATTTTGTCAGACCTATCAGCCTGTATTGATGTTCGCTTCTTTCTTCACCTTCACCATTTCGGATTTCAAATGGACTGTCAAATTGCTTTTATTTTTCTGTAGCTACAGGTAAGCCTTAATATAGGCTTACCTGTAGCATAAGGTTGTAAAATAGGGTTTACAACCACTTTAAGTTGGTCTTGACATTTTGGCTACTTCTTATTGATGATGATGTACCCCATGCTGTACTATACATTCAAGTTTGGCTATCACTTGGAAGATTTTGCTTACCTGATTATATTTGGCCATGTACTAGTGTCCTTACCTGAGAGACAGGGGTGTCCATTTTTGCCTATTTTACATAGTTACATAGCTGGTAAGATTGACAACAGTCCATCCAGTTCAACCTGTGTAGGTGTGTGTGTAGAAAAAGAATTTCCCATATATTTTTTTCGTTAAAATATTGGGACACACTTTCATGGGAAACGTTAAAATATTGGGACACACTTTCATGGGAAACGTTTATATGGTATGAATTCCATTGGATTGAATTGTGGTTTATCCCTTTGTAAGCATCAACTGTAGTATCCATTGTATTGATTCATTTACATGTGCTCGTGAAGAAGAATTTCCGAAACACGTCAAGCCTACATGTGAATTACAATGGAATCTGTACATGTTGTACACCTCTAAGCAAGAGTATTTTTATTGTATTGTTTTGAATGTGCTTTAGTAAATGAGTGTTTTATGATAGTCAGTTTATGTATGTATATGCCCACATAAAGTCCATGACTACTAATCTTGTTGGTGTTATTACTAGAGCAATCCGTGGTCCCTGTGAAGCCCCTGGGTTCCTGTCCTCAGTTTTCTACTGGCTGACTGAAGCTGGTTTTTAACCACTACAATACTGGGCACTTTCACCCCCTTCCTTCCCAGACCAGTTTTCAGCGCTCTCGCACTTTCAATGACAATTGCGCGGTCATGCAATGCTGTACCCAAATGAAATTTTTATCATTTTGTTTGCATAAATAGAGCTTTAGTTTGGTGGTATTTATTCATGACTCTGTTTTTTATTTTTTGCGATATAAGTGAAAAAATAGCGGAAATTTTGAAAAAAAAACAATATTTTCTCCTTTCTTTTTTTAAAAGAAATCCAATAAAATCAAATTTTGTCATAAATTTAAGCCAAAATGTATTCTGCTACATGTTTTTAGTAAAAAAAATTCCGTTAAGTGTATAATAATTGGTTCGCGTGATCACGGACATATGTACGCAAATGATCATGTACAGATGTGTGCAGGTGATCACGGACATATGTGTGCAGATAATCATTGGTTATTTTACTGGGACATATGTGGGGGACATGTGTTTTTATTATTTGGGGACATGTGTTTTTATTATTTAGGGACATGTTTGTTTTGGGGACATGTATGTTTTGGGGACATGTGTGGGGACATGTGTGTTTACACTAGACTGGTGATCAGTGAGTAAAAAGCTGTAAAAAACAGCTAATACTCAGTGATCACCAGCCGGCTGCAGAGATCCGCTCTCCTCTCCTCAGCGACGACTTCCGTGTGAGGAGAGGAGAGCCGATTGCCTAGCAACTGGCTGTTTGCTTACATAACATGATGGCTGTGATTGGACATGGCCGTCATGTGATCAGGAGGGCCAATCACAGAGCCCTCCTGCCGATCCGAGATGCGCCGTGTCCGGGTAACACGAGCGCATCGGGATTGCGCCGCTGCACAGGCACGCATGCGTGCGATCCCCCTACTTCTGAAGGACGTTCAGGAACGTCCTATCAGAAGTAGAGGGCTCCCACCCGGCCGTATATATACAGTGGCCGGGTGGGAAGTAGTTAAAGACACCATTGGGGTTATTAACGAAAGGCAAATCCACTTTGAACTGCAAGTGCACTTGGAAGTGCAGTAGCTCTAAATCTAAGGGGTAGATCTGAAATGAGTGGAAGCACTGCTGATTTTATCATCCAATCATGTGCAAGCTAAAATACTGTTTTTTATTTTCCTTGCATGTCCCCCTTGGATCTACAGCGACTTTACTTTCAGTGCACTTTCAAGAGCACTTGCAGTGCAAAGTGGATTTTCCTTTAGTAAATAACCCCCTATGTAACATTGCCCATTCAGGGTGAAGTAACAGTTCCTCCTTATAGCTCACTGGTAAGGTATACTCAGTAAGATTTTCCAGGGAGAGGGACCATGTTACTTTCTTTGTGTGACTGTGCTCATGCCTTAATGGTCAAACTCCAACTCTTTCACTTGGGAAAATGGGGCAGTCACATCATTCACCAGCATAAACCTGTCACCATCCCACAACAATTCTTACTCAAAATGGACTCCTGCAGTGGCAAACCAGCAAAAGAATTCAGAATGATGAGAAAACTTTGCTGGGGGTGGGGGGAGGGGGGCACAATAACATTTAAGTGGAATTAACCCCCCTGGCGGTATTCCAGAGTCTGGCTCGGGGCGGGATCTTCAGTACCAAAAGCGGTAACCCCGAGCCAGACTCGGGCTTGCGTTGCAGGATACAGGGGGGGGGGGTTACTTACCTTATCCCCTGGATCCTGCGATGTCTCCCCGCTGTGTGTGTGAGCCGTCTGCTCGCTCGATTCACACAGTGCCAAGTGCCGCTGATCTCCGTTCCCTGCGACGTTCCGACGCACGGGAGCAGAGATCGGCGCCAAATTCAAAAAAGTTTAAAAACACACAACACATACAGTACTGTAATCTTACAGATTACGGTACTGTATACAAAAAATACACATCCCTTTGTCCCTAGTGGTCTGCCCAGTGCCCTGCATGTCATTTTATATAATAAAAACATTTTTTTGTGCCTGAAAACTGGAGATTGTCCATAGCAACCAAAAAGTGTCCCTTTATGTCAAAAGTGGTTTTAGACCAGCTAGAAAACACAGATAAAAAATTAGAATCACAATTTATCATCAAACACTTAATTTAATGACAGCGACTATTCTGCAACTGAGCAAATTTCAGTGTTTTTGATTTGATTACATTATTGAATCATTTTTATATATATTTTTTATTATATTATAATTTATGATTTTGTGTTTCAAACTTTATCATACCCGGGATGTCTACTAGACTCTGGTTCGGACAGATTTAAGTGACTTATTCATAAGAATTGCATTCCTACAATATAAAAACGCCAAATTTCCATGCAAAATAATTATACCGTTTTCAGCACAAAATTCCAGACAGAATCATACCGCCAGGGAGGTTAGGGAAGTCCTTGTTGAATATGTGCAGAAGTTGCACTGACTGACTACAGAAAGATTCTGCAGAAGTGGTTCTGTAATGCTAGGCATGTGTCGCAGCAAAGATATTTGAGTGAAGTTACAGGTAAGTACGTACACTTAAAATTCCAAATTGACCCTCTGCATACTACTATACACCCTTACATATATGGAACAAATATTTGCATTAAAACAGGGATTCTAGGTTTGCATATGTAGCGGTACCCCTGTAGGGGCTGCTGGTAGTTGTGGTCCGCCTCTCACCCTGCACAGCCAGGCACACAAATTTTCAGACATTCAAGTCAAGAAGCAGTCCTTGTACTTTGTTTTATTTTTTTATTGAGGGGATTGTAACTTGGATGGAGATGGGGAAGATATGGGATGCCCACTTGATTGTAAAAGCAATATAGGCACTGAAAACTATATACACCTCTGGTATATACAACTTTCTCTCTTCCTCCAGCACATTCACTTGATTGCAGACTAACACTTTCCAGGGACCAGCTAGCACTGAAGTTAAGGCCTGACACTGGTCCAGCCAGGCCCAAAGCAAATGCCCTTTGCAAGCAGGGACCGCAGGCCCCTAAGGTGTAGCAAAATTGGTACTCCTAGTGCTAGCTGTCCCACGTGGCTACTGATCCCAGCACCACCTCTTCAGGCCCTGCCAGTGCTCCTGGCTGCAGCTGCCTCTTTCCACTGCCCGTGCCACCACAGTCCTTCTTTCTGTCTCTGCACCCATTCCAGACTGCTTGCACCCAGTCCTCTCAGGCATGCCTCCCAGTCCTCCTGACTGTGTGCCACTCACCAGCCCTCTTGGCTGCACCTTGTTGTTCCTCCTGGAGACTTGCCTGGCAGTGTTCTACTGCTGTCCTCTCCTTGCTCCCGTGCCTCCTGTCCAGGACACCTCCGTTGGTTTTGAAGGGTCCTGTTCGCAGTCAAGCCCAAGGTCACCCCCCCCCCCCTCAGACTGGGGAGCTCCCTTTAAGGCCACAACACCCTAACACTCCATCTCCAGCTTCCACCCGAACAACTTCTACTCAGCTAAGCCGACCCTAAGTATTTGAGGAGGCCTACCCCCTGCCAACCCAAGTTTTGTATTGGTCAAGGCCCTCAGAATATTCCAAACAGCTCCACCGCACCTCTCCTCATATCTTTCCAAAAGTCTCTAGCGTGTTCTGGAAATAAGTGGGAGGTCTCAGTGATGCTGCCTGTGAGTCATCCAGCTCTCCCTGGATCTCTGCCAACCCAGCAAACAAAACAAGCAGGCTTAGTTACCAGCCAAGCCTGCAAAAAATTGCCTACACTGTGTCAGAAACCATGAATCAGTTAAATCACACTTGTTTAATGATAAAAGTAAATAGAATAAACATAGTCAAAACATAGCCAAAGTTCAGTAACCGGAACGGATAGTCAGATATGCCAGAAAGTCAGGAAGCCAAGAATCAGCGGGGTGGAACAGCAAGCAGGATCTGGATCCAGAAGGAACTTCGGTCAAGCAAGTCTTTAACAGGCACGAATCTCTGTGATGTTGACCAGGCGAAGGCAGAGATCATCTGGGCTGGATGGCTTAAGTAAGCAGGACTGACGATCAGGATATTATCAACAGGTGAGTCACTGTGGAGCGATAGGAGCTGGCAATTAACCGACAGCTGAGCGGCACGCTCAAAGAAGGAAAGGCTGAGCCCAGCCCCGACACACTGACAAAAAATCT
>CM053028.1:49072020-49217282 GCA_028564925.1 Lithobates sylvaticus | reverse complement strand
GCTTCTTTTGATTGATAAAGACTTGGACTCAAACTTTATAAACTTTTGTACCAGGCGCTCCACAACACTTACCCCAAAGTTGGCATCTAGAGGGAACTCCTTCTGATGATCATTATCAAGAGACAAAAAGTGAGGGGGAATCCAAAATATTAGACCAAAGCAAGAGGTGAAGTAAAATCCCCCAAGGGGCACAGCTATTTTTGTGACGATTTTCTAAGAAAATATAAAACGTGATGCGCTGCTGTATAAACCAAGTTATATGTGGAATAAACAATATAATCTGTGCATTAATAAAGAAATACAACACACTATATGTAATGATATCCTCTTAAATATAAAAATGTGAAAAACTGCTTGCCGACCACCCGCCATCATTATACAGCAGCAGGTTGGCGCGGCTGCGCAAATCACCGTAGGTGTACGTCGGCCGCTTTAAGAGCTGTAGGGGGCGCATGCGCCAGCCCGCGGCGCTACGCCGGAGCCGATGCACATGGCTGGGGGCTGCAATGTCCGCCGGCTACCCACGATCTCTCCTCAGAAACCCATAGCGGGATCTGTCAATGCAAATAGACAGATCCCCGTTCTGTCAGAAAAGTAGAGAGAGAGCTGCTGTTCATAGTGATCAGAAACAGCGATCTCCCTCCTCCTCCAGGCCGTTCCTCTTGCCCCACAAATAGAAACACCTAACTAGGGAACACTTAACCCCTTGATCGCCCCCTAGTGTTAACTCCTTCCCCGCCAGTGACATTTACAGTAATCAGTGGTTATTTTAGCTCTGATTGCTGTATAAATGTCAATGGTCCCAAAAAAGTGTCAAAAGTGTCCGATCTGTCCGCTGGAATGTCGCTGTGCTGCTAAAAATCACTGATCACCGTCATTACTAGTAAAAGAAAGTTATAATAAAAATGGCATAAATATATATCCCCTATTTTGTAGAAGCTATAACTTTTTCAATATACGCTTATTGAATTTTTTTTTACCAAAAATATGTAGAAGAATACATATTGGCCTAAATTGATAAAAAAAAAAAAAATTGGGATATTTATTATAGCAAAAAGTAAAAAGATATATTTTTTTTTTTCAAAATTGACGCTCTTTTTTTGTTTATAGCACAAAAAAATAAAAACCACAGAGGTGATCAAATACCACCAAAAGAAAGCTCTATTTGTGAAGAAAAAAAGACATAAATTGTGTACGATGTTGCATGACCGCGCAATTGTCAGTTAAAGCGAAGCAGTGCCGTATCGCAAAAAAAATCCTGGTTATTAAGGGGGCAAATCCTCTTAGGCTGAAGTGGTTAAGGTCTTTTTCAATTGTTCATGTCAACAGTCAAATTGTATCTTTCATTTCTTTTTCTTTTTTTTCCTAGCGCGCCTTTGTTAAAGTTTCTATTACAGTAATTGCGAGCTATTGTTTAAGTGGAAGAAAATCGGACAGCTATCAAAAAAGTGAATTAGCAGTAACTTTCTTTGTGACAAACTCTTCCCATTGACATTCGGAGGAGTCACAATGTGGGTTTATAGTTAATTGCCCGCATTGTCTTCAGTGATTGACGGGTCACAATAAGGAGTTTTCCTCCCAAGACTGACCTTATATAAAGACTTTTTATACAGTTGACAGCGTGTTTCACATACCCCCCCACTCTATGGCTGACAGAACTATTTTTCTTAATGCCGGAGACCTGCAGGATCTATTTTTATATGGCAAAAATGCAGACCTTCTCCCTTTGACACTGAAAACTCCCACCTATTTCAATCAATGGCACTTCTAGTGATAATGAGCAGTGGAGCACTTTTCCTGTGTGAAAAACTGGAGATTCCGACTGACAACCTGTCAACAAGACTGGCAAGGTCTGCACCTCTCGCTGATGACTTTTAGCGATGGCAGGCATATTGTCCAACGTTCCTGACACCTCGTACTTGTAATAATCCTGTGCTAAAGAGCTCTGTGGATTACCATCAGGGATTTGAGTTCAGTTGCTTGTATTTGTTTATGGGGGATTAGTCTACGTGTTTATAAAACAGTTTGCCCACATTGGGGTAGAGTGCTAATTATGCAAAATGCAGATTAGTGCTAGTGGAGCAGCTGTGCCAGGCAGAAAGGGGATTTTTTTTTTTTTCAAGGAAGGATAGGACTGCAGATAATAAAAATTCAATGGAGACCAACTTAAAAATACTATTTGGAAAGGAAAAATATGTAAACTTTTTGGAAGTTGACTACTCTTCCCACTGCTTGTGTGATTGGAAGAATTATCCCCTTTGATTTCCGAATACCGGTAATGAGTTAGGGTGGAGTTTATACATTTACTTTTCATATGTTCATATAAAATTCATATGTTCCTAAATGAATGCTTTATATCTGTTTTACTATAAGCTTTATTTTACAAAGATTTAAAACAGACAGAGCACAGCAAAAACAGCCTGTCTTGAGTCCCATTTTGTCTAATAATAAAACCACAGAAGCCATCCAATAAAGGATGAGTCACTAAAAACAACAGGCTTCACATCAAAGAAGCAACATGAGGGCATGGGAAATGTAATAGGAAAAAAGGAAGCCTAAAGTCCCCTCTGCTGGCTCAAAAGGAGAAGCCACAATATTAGTGTGCAGTATTTCATATTTGCATGACATACTTTTTTATTTAACCACTGGGCACTTAAACCCCCCTCCCGTCCAGACCAATTTTCAGCTTTCAGCACGGATGTACTTTGAATGACAATTGAGCGGTCATACAACACTCTACCCAAATGAAATTTTTTTTAGTTTTTGTCCCACAAATAGAGCTTTCTTTTGGTGGTATTTAATCACCTCTGTGGTTTTTATTTTTTGTTAAAAAATGTAAAAAGGCTGAATTAAAAAAAAATATATATATTTTTTTAATATTTTGTTATAAAATTTTAAAAACAGGTAATTTTTCTCCTTTATTGATGTACACTGATGAGGCAGCACTGATGGGCACCGATAGGTGGCAGTGATGGGCACTGATGGGTGGCAGTGATGGGCACTGATGGGTGGCAATAATGGGCACTGATCGGTGACACTGATAGGCAGCACTGCTAGGTGGCACTGATTGGCACAACTGGTGGGCATTGATAGGTGGCACTTGTGGGCATTGATAGGTGGCGCTTGTGGGCATTGATAGGTGGCACTCATGGGCATTGATAGGTGGTACTGGTGGGCACTGTGGTCACTGTCAGGTGGCAATGGCAGGCATAATTGCCTCTTCCTCTTCGGGACCAATGTCACTTGCAGCTGTCAGCTTTTGTTTACATCATGTGATCAACTGTCATTGACTGACAGCTGATCACATGGTAAGGGGCCATGCACCCTGTAGAATTTTTTAAACTTCGCCTATGGAGATTTTTAAGGGTAAAAGTTTGTCGCCATTCCACGAGCGGGCACAATTTTGAAGCATGACATGTTGGGTATCAATTTACTTGGCGTAACATTGTCTTTCACAATATAAATAAAAAAAAATTGGGCTAACCTTACTGTTTTTTTTTTTTTAATTCAAAAAAGTGTATTTTTTCTAAAAAAAGTGTGCTTGTAAGACCGCTGCGCAAATACGGTGTGACAGAAAGTATTACAACAACCGCCATTTTATTCTCTAGAGTGTTAGAAAAAAAAATGTATGATGTTTGGGGGTTCTAAGTAATTTTCTAGCAAAAAAAATGTTTTTAACTTGTAAACATCACATCTAAAAAAGAGGCTCGGTCCTTAAAATGATCTCTGGTAATGCAATAGATGTGTGCACCTTCCATTTATGTTTTTCTATTAGTTGACCTAAAGTGGTAGTAAAGGCCACTTTGTTATTTTCACCTACAGGTAAGCCTATAATAAGGCTTACCTGTAGGTAAAATGAATATCTCCTAAACATGCATCGTTTAGGAGATATTCACCCTGCATGCAGCCAGGTATGCCAGACCTTCAGAGCGATTGCGCCGGTATATCGTGCTTCTTGCTGGAACCGGGGGCTCCTTGCTGGCCGAATTCCTGCCAGCAAAAGATTGAGAGCAGGTTCTCAATTTTTCGGTCGGAAAAAGTTCCGATCGGAAATTCCGATTGTCTGTACCAATTCTGACATGCAAAATTCATACACATGCTCGGTAACAATTTAACGCATGCTCGGAAGCATTGAACTTAATTTTCTCGGCTCGTCGTAGTGTTGTACGTCACCGCATTCTTGACAGTCGAAAGTTCCGAGAACTTTTGTGTGACCGTGTGTATGCAAGCCAAGCTTGAGCGGAATTCCATCGGAAAAACCATCCGAGTTTTTTTCCGATGGAAAATCCGCTCGTGTGTACGGGGCATTAGACCTGGCAGGTGACCGATGCTGCATCCACCTAGGTAAGTATGATTTCTAAAAAACCCAAACTTCTCTTTTAATTGAAGTTCTTCTTTAATTTGAAAATAAATGTAATCTCCTAACTACTTATTGCTATTAAACTACTATTTTTTAAGTGATCTTCAAAATTCAGTGTAGAGTTATTTGTCCCGACACAAGCATCCGACTTTCATGAAACATTTTCCTCCTACAGGCTTTTCTTTCTGTGACAAGCCAAGTTTCTCCCCGGGGCGAACGGAACGGCCGGGTGTTGCTTAAAACACACCAGAGACTGAATGCTCATTTTAATGCCCTACAGGGCAGTAAGAGACTAATTAAAAGGCCCGTCTGTGGTGAGGCGTTTTCATACAGACATCCGCATGTACAAGCATGTAGGTCATAGTTTCGTTTCAGGAGGCTGAGTGTAAATGACACATACAAGCATGTATTTTGCTCGAACACACAATTTTCATTTTGTTCCTGACTATAAATCACAGGTGGTCTGCTAAGTTGTTTACAGAGAAAAAAAATCATTAAGAGGTAAAAAAAAAAAGAAGCAGTCCCATAAATTAAAAATGAATTCATTCACAGTGATATTTAAACAAATCACACAGCTGCATAATGCATTTACTGATGTTGGAAATGTAGCACATATACAGCATTTCCTTGGAATAAAAATAAATTATTTTGCCTAAATTTCTTTTTAATGAAGATGCATGAGGAAAGTTAATTTAGTTTTCTTTTTAAAGATTAAAAGATAACTCCAGGCAAAAACATGATTTGGTTATAAATATGCAAAGTGAAAATCTGTTTCCCTCCATCTTCTGTCCTATTTTGGGTACATTGGAAGGAAAAATAATGTTAATTGCAGCTTTAGAATTGGAAATTAGGCCTCTCGCGGAGACACAGTAGCCATTGTGGCCACCGCAGCTGGTGGTAAATACTGCAGCTCCCAAATGCACCTCATTTAGAAGGACTAATGCTGCGTACACACGATCTGAATTTTGGCCAGCAAAAGACCGATGAGAGCTTTTCATCGGAAAATGAGACCGTGTGTAGGCTCCATCGGAATTTTGCTGGCCAAATTCCCGCCAGCAAAAATTTTAGAGCATGCTCTCAATTTTTCCGATGGAAAAGGTTTCTATCGGAAATTCCGATCGTCTGTAGCAATTCCGACAAGAAAAATTCTTACGCATGCTCAGAAACAATTCGACGCATGCTCGGAAGCATTGAACTTCATTTTTTCTCGGCTCGTCGTAGTGTTGTACGTCACCGCGTTTTTGACTTTGGTGTGACCATGTGTAGGCAAGACAGTTTGAGCGTAATTCAGTCGGAATTCCGTCGGGAAAGCCATCAGAGCTTTTTTCAACGAGAATTCCGATCGTGTGTATGCGGCATAAGGTTGGTCATACACTAGTAGATTTTAGAACGAATGTTGATTCAATGATTGGATGATTGTTCAAAATACTGCTCAAAAAAGTACCTGCAGAAGGAGGTACCTGTCTGGCCTGTAGGTGGCACTGTGCATTGATAGAGGGGAGGAGGAAGGGAAGTTTGTCCCTTAGAGACTCTGTTAATCCTCTCCGAGAAGGTAGGCATCTGATTTGATCCTGAGTTCATGTTAGAGTTTAGGCGGCCGTCTAACATTGAAGCCTTTAAATAGGGGATCCCTCTTCATTTCTATGCACTTCAAATGAGTAGCAGGGGAGGGAGAGGAACCTGTCAAACAAAACAAAGAAAATTCTCAGCTCAACTCACCAGCCAGCCTGCAACCAACCGAATTTTCCTGTCTAACAATTTGCGTTAAAAACAGAGGTTTAGTTAGCACATATTTGCAAATACATGCGTAAGCTGCAGAGCCACTCCACAACACCCCAGTATTATCTACAGTTCTAACTCTGTAAATTTATAAGAGCCTCCATAGTAGAAGCACATGTATTCTAATGGATAGATAGAGGGTAGACATGTGCGATTAGTTTCGTACGAATCCGAATTACGAACTTTTACGAATACGAATTCTGTACGAAATACGATATTTCGTTTACGAATTTCGGATCCAAATTATCCGAATCCAAACTACCAAATGATGAATTTCAACTAATATGAAAGAAGTTATAGCGGATATAACGAATGATTCGAATGAATGATATTAACGTTACATAACACATAAGTCTATTGTCTATTGTTCACCAATCACTCAGAGGAAGTACGAAATACGAAAGTTCGTATTCGTAAACGAAATTTCGGATTTCGTACTTCCTCTGAGTGATTGGTGAACAATAGACATTATAGACTTACACTGTTATGTAACGTTAATACGTTTTTGGATAATTCGTTATTATTCGTAGAGTGTCGATATTCGTAACGATTCGTAACAATATTAACGATTCGTAAAGGATATTAACGATTCGTAACGATTCGTACGAAATTCGTATTTCGTACGAAATTCGTATTTCGTACGAATCCAAATTAAATTTGGTACACGAATTACGAATTTTTTTTTATACGGAACGGAACGAAACTAAACAAATTTTTTGACGGCTCCCATGTCTAATAGAGGGCAGATGAGCCTGGAGGGAGCCCACCCCTCCTTAAAGGGAGAGGAACCTGCTGGATGGGGATAATGCTCAGCATAGCAAAAGGTTTGAGAGTTAAGAAACAGAGTGAGGGACACTGTCAGGTGTTGCAGAACCTTCTGAGTTTCCTTCAATGACGAGTGTAGTGTGAATTATCCTGTTTCACTCCAGCAGAAGCCGCCTTCCAGTAACGTCTGTATTAACTGTACCACAGTGGGCTTGTGTCAAGTTTGCATTGTTCTCCTGAATCCCCTGAACTGTATGTATAATCGCTACTGAACTTCTGAATTGTGCTTATAAACAAACTCCAAGTGCCAAGACGTGTTGTGTGCGTGATTCCTCACGAGCTCCTATAACTGCTTCAAAATTGTATTTTCTTTTAAAATTAAAATTTTGGAATCCACTTAATTTCCTGAACGAAAACCACAGAAATGTGTTCGTTTGAGAAACATTTTCCATCAAATTTTATGTGGTTTATAGAGAAGGAAATGTCCCGCTGACTGTTTGAACTGCAGAAGAGCCCATGGTAGCGTGAGCTGATGTTTTGAAATGGGTTGAAGTCATCGTTTTTTATTCAGACTTGAAATTAATTAAATTACTTAACACCAAAGATGGTTTCATAGAGAAAATATGTAAATTCCTTACTTAAGCAGTGCTTACACTAATACTGCGTACACACGATCGGACTTTCCGACTACAAAATACTGGATTTATTTCCGACGGATGTTGGCTCAAACTTGTCTTGCATACACACGGTCACACTAATGTTGTTGAAAATTCCGAACATCAAGAACGCGGTGACGTACAACATATACGACAAGCCAAGAAAAATTAAGTTCAATAGCCAGTGCGGCTTTTCTACTTGATTCCGAGCATGCCTGGAATTTTGTACGTCGGAATTGTGTACACACGATCGGAATTTCCGACAACAAATTTTGTTGTCGGAAAAAATGTCCGATGCAGCAACGACAAGCTCCCATCGAACATTTGTTGTCGGAAATTCTGATTGTGTGTACGCAGCATTAGAGTTCTAGTGGTGCTTACAGAAAGAGTTCTGCCCTTGCTGGTTTCCCTGTGTTCAGCAGCCACACACACTCATCCCTGTCACTGAACACAGGGAAACCAGCAAGGGCAGAACTCTTTGTGTGAACACCACTAAACTGAGCAAGTGACATATTATGGCCACAAAATGCGGCTCTGGTGTTGTGTGATTAATCAATTTAATGTCTAAATTAAAACGACTTTGACCCTTTTTCTAAATATCAGCACATGCCACCATATGCACCTCTGCCATTTGAACAGTCGACTTGACTTTACTTCTTTTTGAACCATCCAATCACCCTCCTGACATCTCCCAAGTCCTAAGACTGGGTTCCCTGAGGCGACGAGAGAGACCTACCTGTTGGTCTGTGTAAAGTAATGCTGCGTACACACGACCGGACTTTCCAGCAGAAAAGGTCAGACGGAATCATTCCGTCGGATATTCCGATCGTGTGTGGGATGATCCGATCGTTTTTCAAAAAGAAAAATTCAGACGGACCTAGAAATAGAACATGTTTCAAATCTTTCCAACTGAATCAATTCCTATCGGGAAAACCCTTTCGTCTGTATTCTGGTCCGACTGACCAAATACGTCGCAAGGGCAGCTATTGGCTATTGAACTTCCTTTTCTAGTCCTGTCGTACGTCCTCACGTTCAAAACAAATGGACTTTGGTGCGTTCGTGTGTGGGCAAGTCTGTTTGTTCGGAACCCCGTTGGGAAGACCGTCGGACCTTTTCTGTCGGAAAGTCCGGTCGTGTGTACGCGGCAAAAGAGATATACTCCACTCGCACACTCAGAAGATGGTGTCTACCATACCACTTGGTCATTTACAACCTTGCCAAATGTAAGTTGTTTCATTTATTGCCTACTCTCACCTTATACACTTTATACCAATACAATCAACATTCTACACTATAAGGGCTTTCTTGCCTCTCTTTTCTAGTGGACTCTTTGGAGCTTGGCCTCCTACTTTTTTTGTTCACCTTTAAGGACTACCACCCCATGAGCACCTTGACACAGTAACACTCTTCACTGTGGTAGAAAATTAATGGTATTTTGATCCCACTAATAATTGGAAAATCAAAAGAATTTTCTCAAAATGAAAAATTTGGAACAAAATTGTAAATTATAGCCAGCTTTACTCTCTTTGGATGACCAAATCTCTCTGTCCCTCTATTTTTGGTCTGATATATAGACCTCTATATTAAAAAAAAGTACTATTACAGTGTTTCTATTGACAGTTTTTTTGGGGTTTTTTTTAGGAAGCAAGGTTCAGAACATCTGTCAGAACATCTGTCAGATATTTTACTACTGTTTTCCTTTCCATGACCCTCTGTATCATGTAACCACTTCCTGTGGGGCCAGGTTGTCATGGACACACCCCTTGGGGTACATCATCACACATCCTGGGCTTACAGTGTAATGCTGCATATGATTGTGCTCAAATTACAACATGAGTGCGATTCTGTTTCACAAGAGGACAGCACATTCCCAATACTGATAGGCATACTTTCTAAAATTAGGTATGGGACAGGTGGGACAGAAGCCCAACATTGACATAGTCTTTAAAATCTCTGTTAAGTTTTTTTTTTGCTGTTTGTTCCCAGTTGGTGAGATTTTTCCTTACTTCATGTCCTGTTCCTATCCACAGTAGGGACACAACCCATGGGACACAGACAGTAAAAAAAGCTAACAGAGGTATTAAGCAGGCCATAAACTATGCAGATTTCTTTCCTTCCACCGCAGGTCGAAGGACAGAAAAGTGCTTGATTCCCCCATTAGCACAGTCAGTATTGATGGCGGAATCCCCCTCGCAGGGCTATTATGTTCTGCTGGTAGGGAGCGCAGGGAGCCTTCCCTGCCAGGCAGAACACCATGATTAGTGTTGATGGCTTATAGCCGGTGGCACTAATCGTCTGCGAAAACACTGACAAGCCTGTTGTACATAAGTCGATTGATGGATCGACTTGTGTACAACTAGGGTGCTTATACATGGATTAAAATTCAGCTAGTCCATGCTGAACCAGACAAATTTATATCTATGAATGGCCGGCCTTAGTCTTCTTCTACTAATAAAATGTGTTGTTTTTGTTATTGTGTTCCCTTTAGGCTGGGTTCACATATATGCGATTTGGATATGGGTTTCCCCACATCCAATTCGCATGAGAGGTGAGTGTGACCGGCTCTTAATTGAGCCGATTCACACAGCTCCAGGGCGGCCGCAGAGCGCATTGGAAAAGGGTCCTGTGCGTGTTTTGATCCGGTTTAGGTGCGAATTCAGGCAAAAATTCGGACCTGAATCGCACCTGAACTGGTGTACACGCACCAGACCCCATGCTGGGAACCCGCAGCCGGAGATATGTGAACACGGCCTTAAAGAGATTTCCTCTCACTTCCTATCCTGGTGTCACAGGAAGTGATGAGAAGTCTTAACAGCTAAAAATACTGATGGGTTACTATTCCAAAACAAAGAAAAATCTTTTGACTAGAGATACACTTTAACTATAGGAATCATTTTACTTTATAACCGTCTTTGGCATTTATTTTGTGGATTGTGTTGTAGTGTTGTCTTCTGCTCTATAAGCGCTTGTCCTCCCAGGACCCCTGCTTCTTTCTCCTGCTTTTGTAGCGCGTATCTTTGGGGCATAAGGATTGGGGTGTACCATAAATGTCTCCACATTCACATTGAGGCCTTGCTCCTCCATTTTTTTCCCCAGCTGGGTTTCCTAGGTGGAGGAGAGGTAGAGGAGAACAATTGTTTAGGTTCAAAAATGCTTGTGTCGCACCTTTGCAGGCGCTTCTATTGAAGTCAATAGGGCCAAAAATGCACAACACAGATCCAAAAAAGCTCATGTACCTTTTCAGGCTTTGATCTTCAAATGAATGAGCATAGGGACGTGAACATCCACAATAGAAGCAAATAAAAGTTTGATGTTGAAAATGCACAGAAAAACTTGTCCATGTTGATTTAGAGAGTGAAGTTTCACTTTAAAGTATAGAATCAATATTAAAACGTACCTGTTTAATGTGAAACGTGTTCTTACTTTTTCTGCACAGATGCTCAATTCTGGGTACAACTTGAGATAAACAGTGTACAGAGGGGGAGCAGGGCAGGGGACAGGGGGTCAGGAGGGCACAGTACATGGAGGCAGGAGGGCACACTACATGGGGGTCAGCAGGGTACATTACATGGGGAGAGGGCACATTACGTGGGGGCAGGGCACATTACGTGGGGGCAAGGGCACATTACATGAAAGCAGCCAACAACGCAAGGGGGCAATTGAAAGTCACTTCTACACTGACCACTAATATAAGAGGATGCCACAATTTTTCTTTTGCCTTTGTTTTCTGCAGTTATTTATCTTTTTATTAATATTACTGAAAATTATTTGACATGGGTGTCAAAAACGCTAGGTATGCCATAAGACTCTTTTCATTTAAAAATGTCTTATTAATCATGCTAACGTACCATGAACTGTAGATATAATATTTTTTTTTTTTTTTTTTTTTTTTACCAGAGGTTCCATAAGAACCTGAAAATTATTTTAGGGGTAAAATGTTTGAAAAAGGCTGATATAATAAGTGTGTGATCTATCAGGTTATGGTAATCTATTTATGATCTAACTTCTGAAGGCACTCTGTGGCCTGTTCACACAACCTCTGACCAATATTTGGGGTTTGAATCTTTCAAATTCCACCTAATGGACATCTTGTGGTGAGTGGTTGGTGTGCTTGAGAGATCTGAGTAGGCAATGGGAGTCCTAGAGAGATTTAAGAAGCAAATAAACAATTTATATACATTATTGCCACATCCTTTGCATCACCATAATGCAACATGGTGGTTTAGATTGCTTGCTCCTTTATATCTGCATGGAGTTTGCATTTTCTTTGCATGGGTGCCCAAAGGATGTACCACTTTTCCTACAATCCAAAATCAAACTAGTAAGTAAATTGGCTTCCACCCTAAAAAAAGAAAGAAGAAATATTGTATACAGGTGTAGTAGGAACATTAGATTGGGAGCGTCATCAGGGGACAGGGACTGATGTCAATTGTTAATTGTATAAAATACAAAATATTAACAACATCATACTAAGCCATCCATAGCTCCATCACCAACCTTATCTCAAAATATCACCCAAACTGTTCTCTTTGCACCTTCAAAGACCTCCTGCTCTTTTGCTCCCTTGTCACCTCTTCCCATGCTTGCCTCCAGGACATCTCCCATCCTCTGGAACTTCCAACCCTAACCAGAATGGCTATCTCCTATTCATTCCACTATTAGACAATCCTTGAAAACTCATCTCTCCAGGGACGCTTATTCCACCTCCACCTAAAAAATGTATTTCTACTTCCTTCATCAGCTCTTTCCTCACAGTTATTACCCTTTGAATCACTTGCAACTCTGTTTTAGATTGTAAGCTCTTATGAGCAGGGCCCTCCTAATCCTCTTGTCTTAAATTCTATTGTAATTGTACTGTCTCCCTTTATTTTGTAAAGCACTGCATAAAATGTTAGCACTATATAAAGCCTGAATAATAATAATAATTGTTACTGCAGAAACCTGCCACATCGCTCAAGAACCTTATGCCGGTCCAGTTTTAATAAATGTCCAGTTGACGTAAATGGCTCATCTAATTAAAAATATTTGGTAGAGTGCACAGGCACCACATTATAATTTAAGTATATAGTATTGGTGCAATGAGTGAACTTTATTGGTGTCCAAGGATTACACAAAATAACTGTTAAAAACTTTTTTGTTAAATTTTAACAGATGTTTCATGTAACCCTTGGGCGCTAATAAAGTCCACCCCTTGCACAAAATATACTGTACGTGACCAGTGTAGCACTACTAACACACAGATGAAAACGTAATCTATAATGTTGGATCTGTTGAGCTTAAAAAAAAAAAAAAAAAGTGGTAAAACTGAAGGCCTCTTGAACCCCTCCCTAGGGAAAGAGAGCCTTGATTGATGGGGGCATGGCTAGGTGCGTGACAAGGGGGACGATTGGTTGAAACATGTGGGATGGGATGGGATGGGATGGGCCTAATCTCAGGAAATTGTGTGCCCCAGAGAATTCTGGGTCTTTCGGAAGAATCGTTGGAAGAGCTGCCCACCCTATTGCCCCTTTTTTCCTATGTTTGGTATGTCACAGCTTGCTGCGGTTTTCTTGACCTTGCCAACAGTTAAAGTTACAGTAATGGGCTATGCCCTTGATGGAAAATTGGAAGAAGGCTGTCTGTCCAGCACTTATGGTAAGGACAGGCCCCCCTTCCCTCTTTTGGTTAAGTGGGACTGTGATTGGTACATGTGATTGGTACAGTACGACTGTGATTGGCACTGGTTAAATATGTTCACATGTTATGTGTTGGAATTTAATAAAGCTGTGGCCTTGCCTTTTGCAACATAATGGTTATAAGTGTCTTATTTAATGGGGTAAAGGGCAAGGGTGGTGGGGAACTTGATCCCTTGGTGTACATTAAGTGGGACCTAAGCCCATTGTGCCTCAACAGTCATGACCTAGCATGTAAAAAGGAGACACAAAGAGATACCTGCAATAACTTGACACAAGAGTAACAATCCTGGGGTGCATAGTTTGCAATGTCAGCATCCATATTCATAGTTAAATCAGGACTCCGGCACCCCCTCCCCCCATGGAATGTATTGTGCTCCTATAATCAATACAAGGAACACACTGCATGGGGTACACCAGAGCTTTAACTTAGGAGCTAAAATTGGACCTTTGCATACTGAACACCCTGGGATGTGGGGATACCGAGGCACTCAGGAACATTGATAATGGGATGTGCTGACCCCTCTCAGTGACTGCTATTTACATGCTAGGTCAGGTTTTTTTTTTCTTTTTATAGTTCTAAAGACGTGGTTTGCTAACCCACCTCTTTAATTACTGGCATATCAATTCCAGGGATCCTGTGGCTCATGAAATTCAGATAAGGCACTGATGAATGCGATTAACAATGGAACCCATTGAACTTACATATGTCAGTAATTAAAGGGATGAGTTGGAAATCTCACTTCAAGCAAATGCCGGTCAGGTTATAAATCACCAGTAAGGTTCACAAAAAACAGAAACCACAATAGAGTCCTGATTTCTGTTGTTGCACTAAAGTAGTATTTGTAGCTAAAGTCACTTTAACCACTTGCCAATCCTTATGGGTAGCCTGTTAAGCTGGCAATTCACTAGTAGATTTTCAAACATTTGTGCAAACATTTATTTGGAAAAAACCAGTGTGAAAAATATCAGTACATTTGATGACTTGAAGAATGTATTTCAAAAGTACTTCAAAATTTAGTTTGCTTTTAACCACTTGCCGATGGGTGGCTCCCCCAGGCTCTCCCAGGCCCCCAGGCTCAGCGTCATACCCGTATGTCGCAGTGCGCATGAGCACCCCTGGGGTGTGCAGCGGCACGATCTGCAGCCAGTCCACTGGACACAGCAAATTGTGGTGCTCGGGATTGGGCCGCTGTGAGCGGTCCAGATACCATGTGAACGTTGTGCTGTGGAATCCATTCATCACATCAATGTTTACTACTGTGTGTAATCTGTGATTGGTAACCAGTGATCACATGGTACCTGGATCAATCACAGCACCCTGTACCATGTGATAGCTGTGGGCCAATCACATCATCACAATAGTGATAGCTCTGGGTCAATCACAGCATTACAATAGTAAATAATGAGACATGAATGAATTAAATAAAAAAATGTGATAGCTGTGGGACAATCACAGCACCACAATAGTAAACAATGCATCCTAAATGAAAGCCATTCATGACAGTTCAAATGATAATTTTTGTTTTTTACATACTCTCACCAGTAAGTATCCCTGATCACCACCATACCAGTCATATGATGACACTGTACTGCACTGGTGACAGACATGTAAAAAAAAAAAAATTAAAATTGAATATCAAATACTTACCGCAATTTTCCTTTCCTGACGAGCTCCCTGTTAATACAGTAGTAGGCTGACATGGAGCTGTCAGGAAAACAGAAAATTGAATATCAAATACTTTCCGCAATTTTCCTTTCCTGACAAGCTCCATGTCAGCCTACTACTGTGCTGACATGGAGCTGTCAGGAAAACCCAGTTTTTATTTAATTTCTTAATTTTCCCAAAAAATTGTGACCAAAAATTTTAACTTCAAAAAACTCACCATGCCTCTTATTAAATACCTTGGGCTGTCTACTTTCTAAAAAGGGGTCATTTGGGGGTTATTTGTACCGTCCTAGCATTTTAGGGCCTCAATAATTGAGATAGGGCACCAGTATTGATCACATTTCAAATATATATTGTCTACCATAGTTTGTAGACTCCATAATTTTCACACATACTAAATGATATACATTGATTTTGTTTATTTTTTACCAAAGAAATGTAGCAGAACACATTGTGGCCTAAATATATAAAGAAAGATTATTTGTTTGCAAAATTTTATAACAGAAACTAAGAAAAATGTGTTTAAAAAAAATGAATTCCGTATTTTTTTGTCTATCTAGCAAAAAAAAACAAAAAAAAACCCAGTAGTCATAAAATACCACCAACAGAAAGCTCTATTTATGTGAAAAAAAATATATACATTTAATTTGGGTACGGTGTTGCATGACAGAGCATTTGCCAGTTAAATTAACACAGGTCATGAAGAGGGTAAGTGTTTAATCTCAATTTTGGAAAAAATGACTTTCCTGAAAGAAAACCACATACACTGTTAGAATTTTGTCTGCTCATAAAATATTTTTCATCTTGTTTCCATCATCTCCCAGCCCAACTGGAAAAAGCTGATTTATGTGATTATGCTTTGGATGTGTCTCTGTATTCCTGTTTTGTCTTTTGTATTTCACCAATTTGTTCCTAACCTGGGGACTCCTTGGTTAGTGACCCAGCATTCAAAAGGCAACAGATGGATCTTTAGGCTATGTTCACACTGCTCCAACAAGGAAATTGCATGACTTCCGATCCAACTTTGCCCTGCGACTTCAGGTCTGACTTCCATGCGACTTCAATGAACGGGATCCGATTTTGATCTGACTTTGAGATGATTGTGACTTGTCCTTTGACCAATCAAATCAATTCCTTTGGCTCTGGAATGGATGAAACTTCACGCCAAATTTAAAGAAAAAAATGGCGTGCCCCCCAATCCATACCAACCCCTTTCAAAAAAAAAAACTGCATGAGGCCCCCCAAATCCATACCAGACCCTTATCCGAGCATGTAGCCCGGCAGGTCAGGAAAGGGGGGCAAGCGAGTGCCCCCCTCCTGAACCATACCAGGCCACATGCCACCCCAAAGTACCTTGTCCCCATGTTGATGGGGACAGAGGCCTCCTCCCCACAACCCTGGCCGGTGGGGTGGGGGTCTGCGGGCAGGGGGCTTTCAAGGACATCAAGGAGAAACTGCAAGTCCATCAAGAAACCTTTGTTTCACCAGTTGTGTAGATGGACTTGCAGTTTCTCCCACCTTATCGCTTAACCACCTCCAATAAGCCCCTGCGGCTTCCTCTTTCCCTTGCTTAGCATTCATGAATTCAGCATGTCTGGTTTGTCCATATATTTGGCCAATCATTATGGGTATTAAATTAAATAAGGGAATGAAAGGTGAGAGGCCTTCAGAAAATGCCCAGATGCAAGATGAGCGCTAGAGAATATATGAACCGAAGGTACGGTTCCGCCTATACTAAGCCACTAGATAAATGTGTAGAATGGACAAAGGGAACAGCTAAACTTTTAAAATCTGAAGGGACTTTTGATTTACAAGTATGGCAAACCTTTCTGCATGATTATGGCCCACTACTGTGCAGTGAAGAAACGTGGAGAATAGCTTGCACATGGGAGACAGAAGCTAAAGTAGCAAATCAAACTGGCTTGACGGAGATGTTTAATAAAAGTACTGCCCAAATTTACTACATTTGGCCAGAAGACTCTGTAGAGGAGGACCCCCCACCGTATGTGGCTGCCAGTTTGGCTTTAAGGGGTCCATCCACAAAAGCACAGGAATTAGATTACATGAAACACACAAAAGATGAGCTGGGCAATATAGTGGAGAGCAGAGGTTTAACAGCCCCATATCAACCTACAAAGAGGGATTTGGCTCATATCCTAGAAACAGATGATTGGCATAAATCAAAAGGCAAATATGCAAAACTAGATCTCTCTGAACTTAAGGCTTTGGGAAAACCATAATTTCCAAATTGTGGCAGCAAGATGAAGAGAGAAGGAAGGGAGAAATCACCCCTTCAGCCCCTGTCACAGAGCAATCTGTTGCAGTTTATCCTGTCGGAACCCAGTTAGTTTTTGAAGGTAATGCAGTTGACCGTAAGTCTCAAATTAAATGGCCTACCCCAAGAAATGAGAGCTATATTAGAAGGATTTGGGGGATCCTAGAAAGAATCCAATTGGGTTTGCAAACAAACTTAGTGCTGCACAGGAAGCATATGAGGCTTCTGCTACTGACTATGGATGAGCTGAACACCCCCTGTTCGGTTCGCACCAGAACACACGAACACCGTTAAGCCCCATACACACGGTCGGACTTTTTCATGGATTCTGTCCGATCGGACAAGGTTGTTGAAAAATCAGACCGTGTGTATGCACCATCGGACAGTGTTCGTCGGTTTGTCCGACGGACAAAGTCTTATCTCCTGCTGGAAAGATTTGCCGTCAACCCGGTCCGATCACACCAAACCCGATCGTGTGTACGGTTGTCCGACCGGACAAAGTGCTACGCATGCTCAGATCACATTACAAGACCAAAGCTATTGGCTACTAGCCTCTACGTAGTCCCGTTGTAGGCAACAAACGTCACCACGTTCAAAATGATCGGATTTTCCGACAACTTTGTCCGACCGTGTGTACGCAAAACCAACATCAGACAAAGTATGACGGACATGGTCCGACGGACCTGGTCCGCGGATTGTCCGAGCGTGTGTATGGGGCTTTACAGTCTATGGAACAAGAACATGAAAAATCAAAAGTGCTCATTTTAAAAGCTTATATGCAAGTTATTGTCATAAAAAAGTGTTTGGGGACCTGGATCCTGCTCCAGGGGACATGTATCAATGCAAAAATATTTTTTAAAAACTGAAGTTTTTTCGGGAGCAGTGATTTTTTTAATACTTAATGTGAAACAATAAAAATGAAATATTCCTTTAAATATCGTGCCTGGGGGGTGTCTATAGTATGCCTGCAAAGTGGTGCATTTTTACCATGTTTAGAACAGTAGCACAGCAAAATGACATTTCTAAAGGAAAAATTGTCAATTAAAACTAATGAATTGTTGGGTCTCGGCAATATAGATGAAACTCATTGAAAAAAAGAGCATGGGTTCCCCCCCAGTCCATTACCAAGCCCTTTGGGTCTGGTATGAATATTAAGGGGAACCCCAAACCAAAATTTTAAAAAATTGTGTGGGGGGTCCCCCTAAAATCCATACCAGGCCCTTTAGGTCTGATATGGAAATTAAGGGGAACCCTGCGCCAAATTTTAAAAACAAATGGCGTAGGGGTCCCCCCCAAAATCCATACCAGACTCTTGAGGTCTGGTATGGATTTTAAGGGGAACCCTGTGGCAAAATAAAATAAAAATTGGTGTAGGGGTCCCCCCCCCCAAAATCCATACCAGACCCTTATCCGAGCACGCAACCTGGCAGGCCGCAGGAAAAGAGGGGAGGCGCGCTATCATAAACCATACCAGGCCACATGCCCTCAACATGGGTAGGGTATTTTGGGGTCTGACCCTAAAGCACCTTGTCCCCATGTTGATGGGGACAAGGGCCTCATCCCCACAACCCTTGCCGTGGTTGTGGGGGTATGTGGGCTGGGGCTTATCGGAATCTGGAAGCCCCCTTTAACAAGGGGACCCCCAGATACTGGCCCCCGTGTGAATTGGTAATGGGGTACCGGCTTTTTAGTTTTTTTCGGCTCGTCTGCGGCGTGATAGAAGATGAATGGACATCGCTAGACATTTTTATTTTTTAATAAAGGACTTGTCCCAAGCTGTCTCTTGTCTTTTTTACCATTTTTTTTTACACTTTTTTTGGTGAAATAGTAGGGGGTACAGCGTACCCCATTACCAATTCCCATAGGGGGGGAGGCCGGGGTCTGGGGGTCCCCTTGTTAAGATTCCGATAAGCCCCCCACCCTTATACCCCCACAACCACCGGGCAAGGGTTGAGGGGATGAGGTCCTTGTCCCCATAAACATGGGGACAAGGTGCTTTGGGGCCAGACCCCAAAGCACCCTCCCCATGTTGAGGGCATGTGGCCTGGTACGGTTCAGGAGGGGGGGGGGGGCGCTCTCTCATCCCCACCTCTTTTCCTGCGGCCTGCCAGGTTGCGTGCTCGGATAACGGGTCTAGTATGGATTTTGGGGGGACCCCTACGCCAGTTTTTTTTTAAATTTGGTGCAGGGTTCCCATTAATTTCCATATCAGACCTGAAGGGCCTGGCATGGATTTTAGGGGGACACCCACACAATTTTTTTTTTACATTTTGGTTCAGGGGGTTCCCCTTAATATTCATACCAGACCCAAAGGGCCTAGTAATGGACTGGGGGGGGGGGGGGGGAACCCATGCTCTTTTTTTCAATGAGTTTTATATATATTGCCAAGACCCAACAATTCATTACAGCCGCAATCAATTAAACCAGGAGCCCATCTCCAACAGTACCCACTGAGTATTGCTCAGACTGAGGGGATAAATGAGCAGATCACTCAACTGAAGCAGCACAGGTTGTTGTACCAATTAAGTCCCAAGCCAATACACCCCTGTTCCCAATTCCAAAGAAGCCAGGCAATAAGGGTGGGCAAGTAACATACCGCATGGTGCATGATTTGAGAGCCATTAACAATATAATTGAGGCAGATACCCCAATCGTGCCCAACCCCGCACTTATATACCTTATATACCTGCCTCAAGCACCTGCCTTACAGTTATTGATTTTGCAAATGCTTTCTTTTCGGTGTCCCTATACCCAGATTGCTGGCACCTTTTTTCATTTACCCATGATGCCCAAAAGTTAGCATGGACAAGATTGCCCCAAGACTGTGTGAGTAGCCCCTCTGAATATAAAACTGCGTTAAAGAAAGTATTGGACCAATGGTCCCCCTCACACCCAAACACAGTTTTTCTTCAGTACATAGACAATTTGCTTATTTGTTCTGATACAAAGGACATTTGTAGCAGAGAAACAGTAAGCCTTCTCATGTTTCTCTATAACAGTAACAACAAAGTTAGCAAAGATAAGCTACAATACTGCCAAGAGAATGTGATCTTCCTGGGTCACTGCATTTCACATGGGATCCGTCACCTAACCCCAGATTGAGTTAAAACTCAACAAAAATTTTAAAAGCCAAGAAATGTACGGCAACTACGTGCCTTCCTGGGGTTAGTGGGATATTGTATAGACTGGATTCCAAATGCATCAGAACTTATAGCTCCTCTATATGAGGCTACCACTACAAACCCTTTCAAACTCACATGGGACAATGAATTGCAGATGAAGGAGCTTATTAAAATTTTGTCTGAAGCTCTCGCCATTGGACTTCCTGACTATACTAAGACTTTCTCATTGTTCTGTCATGAAGTCAATGGATTTGCTGCAGGTATACTCGCCCAGCTACATGCAGACAAACAGAGGCCTGTGATGTATGTATCAGCCTCATTAGACCCTGTCATCAAAGGCTCCCCCAGTTGTATGCGAGCCATAGCAGCCTGCATTTTGCAGCTACACAAAGTAACTGAGCTTGTACTAGATTCTGCTCGAATCATGTCTGTGCCACATGCAGTACAGGAAATCATGAATCACGTAAATACCAGACGTGTCTGCCAGTAGATTTGACCAGTTCCAGTCTGCTCTTTTTGCTCCATCGAATTTAACAATCAAATGATGTGTTACTTTAAATCCGGCTACACTTCTTCCTATAATTGATGAGGAAGATGCAACAAATGGTACTGATGTAGAACCTGAGAGTTTTTCTCATGATTGTATGGCTCTGATGGAGGTAGAAAGTGTCTCTGTCACACTAGCAAAAGATGAGCCTTTATCAGATTGTGACACACACTTATTCGTAGATGGTTCCAGATTTTACACTGATGATGGTCAGCCACACACAGGGTTTGCTGTAACCACTACAGACATTATTTACTTCAGGAAGCATTGATACGCCAGATAGAGAAAGGGAACCACCTCTCCAGGATAGCCCTTCAGGGCGAATGCTGTTTCTCCTATCAAGGAGCCCCAGGTGCTGGCTGATAACACAATAGACAGGAAGTAGCAGAAAAACTGTATAGCCGCACACCAGAAAAAGATAAAATCCTGTGTTGTTTATTAGAAATCAAGGATCACATAACATCTAATGGTCCACAGCAAAGGAAAAAAGGGGGTTCAACCTGACGCGTTTCACACTAGAATCAGTGCTTACTCATAGCTGGCTATCTCTCAAACAAACATCAAATATATAGCCCTAAAGGTACATATCACATGATGAGATAATTGTTGAAAGCTATTACAAACAGCTGGAAAACCATTATAATTGGATCCCAACGTGTGTTGTCAAGCAGCCCAATTAGACAAAGAAAAGCCAATTGAAAAAAGCAAACCAAAAATATATAGAGAAATGTGCATTCTGTGTTAAAGGAATGTGTACATGTAAAGCCGTATATACACATGCATACATGTACACATATGTGTCGGTGATAATGTAAAGACAGGGAAAAAATTATATTGTGCAGTAATAATATGAATAATAAAAAAAAAGAAAAAGTGAAAGATATGTATAAAATTCCATTAAAGGAATGTAAACATATGACGAATCAAACAAAAAGTGAAATTGAAAGTAAAAAATTGTGAAAGAAAAATCTTCATGTGTGTATACATATATACTTTACAGTGTTTTCGTTGTATCAACAGATTTGATCCACTTATCCTTCTCTTCATCAGGGGCTCAGTTCTGCAACTGAATTAACATTTCTATATCCCACTGCTCTTGATGAGGGGAATCTGTCCCCACTATCTGGGTGACCCCTACAGTGGGTGTGACTCCAAATGCCATAATGGCAGCATCCTTTGCCGCTTGGTCCTCTAAAGCATTTCCCCTGGCTTTCATGTCATTTCCCTTTGCATGTCCTTTTACCTTCAAGATGGCAACTTCTGCTGGTTTCTGAAAGGCCTCAAATAGCCGCTCTATGAGTTTTGCACGTCTCACTGGCTTCCCTGCACTAGTCATAAAGTTCTGTGCTTTCCAAATAGGCCCAGTTTTAGCACAACTGGTACATGGAGTCAGTCATCTTGCTAAGGGCTCGATGGTGGCACTTACTGACTGCTATTGGATAGCACCTGGATTTAGTGCATTTGCAGCCAGGTTTTGTGCTTTATGTCTCACTTGTGCTCTGTACAATGCAGGGAAGCTTGTCCATGTTCCCCAAAAGCATTCTCCTAAACCAGATTTCCCTTTCCAAAGAATTCAAATAGACTACATTCATTCTAGTGTGTGTTGACATGTTTTCAGGTTGTAATTTTTACCATTTTTGACACTTTTTTGGTGAAATGGTAGGGGTACTTTTGTACCCCCTTACCATTTCACACAGGGGGGGGGGCGGGATCTGGGGGTCCCCTTGTTAAAGGGGGCTTCCAGATTCCGATAAGCCCCCCGCCCGCAGACCTCCACAACCACCGGCCAGGGTTGTGGGGAAGAGGCCCTTGTCCTCATCAACATGGGGACAAGGTGCTTTGGGGGTCTCAGACCCCCAAAGCATCCTCCCAATGTTGAGGGCATGTGGCCTGGTACGGTTCAGGCGGGAGGGGGGGCGCTCTCGTCCCCGCCTCTTTTCCTGCGGCCTGCCAGGTTGCGTGCTCGGATAAGGGTCTGGTATGGATTTTGAGGGGGACCCCACGCCATTTTTTTTGGCTGGGGTTCCCCTTAAAATCCATCCCAGACCTCAAGGGTCTGGTATGGATTTTGAGGGGGACCCAAGGCAATTTTTTCATTTGTTTTTGGCTGGGGTCCCCCTTAATATCCATCCCAGACCTGAAGGGCCTGGTTATTGAATTTGGGGGGACCCCCACGCTTTTTTTTTGTTTTTTATCAATGAATGACAGTTCTCTGTGTTACGGGAGCCATCAATTCATTAGCCGCGAGTGCTTTTAAATAGCTTTTTTCCTGCAAAAATTACACTTTTTGCAGGGACAGTTCTAAGCACAGGAAACCTGCCCCCCTTCACAGGCAACCTATAGACACCCCCCAGATGTGATACTGCAATGCTGTACTAACAGCACGCACACACAAATCCCCAGAAATACAGCACATATTCTCAGCAGTCAGCAGCACACTGACACTGAAACACAATATGCAAGGCCGCCGCCGTGGCGGCCTCTTATACCGTGGGGCGTGTACTAAAGCCCCTGAGCTATAATTGGCTACAGGCATGCTGCCTGTAGCCAATTATGGCTCTCCTCGCTGCCGGCGCTGTGATTGGCCAAGCATGCGGGGTCACAGTGCATGCTTGGCCAATCACCAGCCAGCATTGCACTGCGACTGGCGCAATGCATTGCGGGCCGCTCGCATCACACGAATGAGCAGGGTCCGCCTGTTACAACAGAGCTACACAGACAATTTTAATATTTTACTGCTAGAGATCCAACCCTTTGTTTGCAGTCATTTCATTAGGCTGGAGCTATACAGGAGATTTTTTTTTTTGTTTTTTTGTAAAGGAATACAGGAGATTTTTCACTCATTTCAATCGGCAGGGCAGTGGAGGAGCAGTGTACACACTGCTCCTCCACCGCCCCAAATATCCTGCTTGCAGGGCTTTTTTTAGCGTCCTGCAAGCGCACCGCTCCAGTGTAAAAGGAAGCACTCTGGCTTTCACACGTGAGTGACAGGAGAGATGCTTTACAGGCACTTTGCAGGTGCTATTTTTAGTGCTAAAACGCCTGTAAAGCGCCTCAGTGTGAAAGTTGCCTTATAGTGTCTACAAAATAGCGGATAGATTTATGGTATTTTATTTTTTATTCGTGTTTTTACTGGTAATGGTAGCGATCTGCGTTTTTTAGTGAGACTGCGACACTGATCAATGAATAAATGACACTGGCAGGGAAGAGGTTAACACTAGGGGGCGATCAAGGGGTTAACTGTGTTCCCTGAGTGTGTTCTAACTGTGTGGGGGCTGGGATCACTAGGAACAGCAGATCTCCATGTTGTCCCCTGTCAGAACGGGGATCCGCCTTGTTTACATAAGCAGATCCCCGTTCTGCCTTTCTGTGCAGCGATTGCAGGTGGCTGGCGGACATTGTATTAACCGTGATCGCTCCACAGTATCTATTACATGAAACGATATACAGGTACGTCGTTTCATGCAATAGAGCCACCCTGCCACAGTATATGTATGGTGGGCGGTCTTAAAGGGGTTAAAAATTGTAAAAAATTTTAAATTATGTTATTTTACAATTTTTTTTAATAATTTATTACAATGTTTAAATATTTTTTTTACAATGACCTTTTTTTGTTTTACAGGACAGGGAAGCCTGCAGCGCTGCGTGTGGGGGCACAGTGACAGGGGGGCACACGGGGGGGGGGGGGGGGGGGGGGTCAGAAGCAGGCAGAACAGGGAGGGGAATTGGTGTTGGGGAAGCAATTAGAGGAACGATGCCCTGCATCTGTGTCTCTCCCTGCAGCAGCTAAAAGTTGGCAGGAGGGGGAGAAACTGACTTTCAGCTACTGCAGAGAGCCGCACAGGGCATCCTTCTGTAATTGTCCCCTCCGCCCGACCACACTAATTCCCTCTGCTGTTTGGGCCCCCCTGTGTGCCCGGGCTCCCTACAGGAGGACTGGTGGTCCCCCCCTGATCAGCAGCCCTGCTAATGAAACAAATGTCTTCTACCTATAGACAAGTAACTTGGTATTGACTGACTTCGGATAGCATGTGTTAACTGTTAAAAATGGACCTTGCACTAAATAGCAGGGTCCGCCTGTTACAACAGAGCTACACAGACAATTTTAATATTTTACTGCTAGAGATCCAACCCTTTGTTTGCAGTCATTTCATTAGGCTGGAGCTATACAGGAGATTTTTTTTTTTGTTTTTTTGTAAAGGAATACAGGAGATTTTTCATAGCTCAGTCGTTCTTCTAAAACCACTAGCAAATGATCACTTAGGAATAGCAGATGACTGCTAAAACAGATGGAACAAATGGCTCCCTATAGAGTAAGCTATACAAGTATCTTGTAGCGATTAATCATACATGATTGGAGCAAAGTACGATTACGCAACATTAATCACTATCATGCCTTACTGATGTAGCTTACTTAGGAAGCCATTTAATCTATCTGTTTAGCGATCATACCAATCTCCTTTGTAGTTTTTAACCTAATGAGGTGACTGCCAGCAAGTGGTTAAATCTCACAGTAGCAAAATTAAAATAGCTTGAGTAGATTAGCCTTAAAATTTCTAATTGCTTTGGGCCCATTCCAACCTGGCCACTCTGTTGTGTTGCGTTAACACATGTGCGTCATGTTGTGCGTTAACATTAATTTCTTAAAAGGCTAATGCCCCGTACACACGAGCGGATTTTCCATCAGAAAAAATCTTGGATGGTTTTTCTAACAGAATTCCGCTCAAGCGTTGCTTGCATACACACGGTCACACAAAAGTTTGCTGAACTTTCGACCATCAAGAACGCGGTGACGTACAAAACTACAATGAGCCGAGAAAATGCACAACATTTTTGGCCCGTACACACGATCGGACTTTTTGACAACCAACATGCAAATTAGCTGTTTTGGACCAACATCCGACGCTCCATCGGACCAACTTTTTCCAGGTTTCATGGGACTTTTGTTGGCTGTGCGAACGGACCAACTTTCTGCCAACAAAAGTCCGATGGACCAAAGTCTGACCGTGTGTACACAAAACCAACGGACTTTTGTACAAACCAATGCAGAACCAATGCAAAAGATCAGACAACAATACAGAAGTTGACCAAAGGTGGCGGTAAAGAGCAGAAAAACCAAGTGATTTGGTGAAAGTTGGCTGAAAAAGTCCTGCCGTGTGTATGCAATACCAACTTGGGGCCAACGCCCTTTGGAAAAAAATCCACGGGAAAGTTGGTCCACGGTCCGATCGTGTGTATGAGGCTTAACAATAAATTCACTTGTTAGGTGTCTGTCCGGTATCCATGTCCGTTTTTTCATAAAATAGGCACTTTTAAAATGAAAACAACTGAATTGTCATTTTTCTTGTGGGCATTTGAAGCCCACAAGCAATCACTTCCTTGTTCCCTTTCGTTATGGGAACCAGCATGCCTCCCTGGTTCCCACGCATGCGCATGGGCAACAGCGCCGAGCTGTGTAAACACCTCACGTCCTTAAAATCACACGAGATTTCGGGTCGGCTGTCCGCACTGACTCCTGGGATGAATGACACCAGATCCCAGGAGACAGTGCGGCACTCAAAGGAAATGATGCGGATACCCGCACAGACCCCGCCCACAGCCGCAGGCACAGAGGCAGGTGTGGAATTACCGGGCCAGCAATAATAAGGTAACATAGAAAAAAAAAAAAAGACCATTTAGCACTCTTTGCCTGATTAGGAAAACAATGAAATAAAGTCAAATAAGTGTGTGCAGGACCGCTATAAGCTTGAAAGAGGAAGTAAACTACCATGCCTGACTTTTACTTATAGGTAAGCCTATAATAAGGCTTACTTTAGGTAGTGTAAATACCTCCTAAACATGCACTGTTTAGGAGATATTTACTGTACATGCAGCCAGTGACATCACTGGTGCATGCGCTCTGAAGGAACGACCACCAGTGCCATTCCTTCCGAGCCCTTGTGCCGTGAATGGCATGTGATGTCATTGCAGCAAAATAAAATGTTATTTTTCAGTTATCTTTTGTTATTTTTTTTAGTTATGTTGCTTACTTTGCCTCCACACCCTCAATGCAGGATGGTCAATCGGACCCTACGTTGTGTATCATGATCATTGCCTAACTGGACTCTGTTTTTTTTTCTTTTATACCCTTCTTGTGACTGTTATGTAGTTGTTTTTTTTTTTTCTTTTGCATACAATATGCTGCATACTGTATATAAATAAAGTAGGGCTGTTACTGATTAAAATTTTCATGTTCGATTAATCGATTTTTTTTTTTAATCGATTAATCGACTAATTTCGATTAATTATAATGCACATACAGATCCAACTACTTTTAGCTGATCTCCTTGCATTGCAACTCTGCATTAGTCAGTGGTAAATGTGGTATACACTATATACAATCACCCGACACTAGTTAGTTTCCACAATCCATGACTTAACTTCACAGTTCACACAAATACGTTTTAAATTCAAACTGTAGCACTGACGTAAGTCATTTTTTTCCCACAGTAGCGTGACAATCCCTCCACCTCCGGTCTAACTAATCACTCCCACCTTATGACATGGACCCCTGTGCAAACAGGTGGTCATGCAAGCGGGTATCAAAAGGGTTAACACGGACCATAAACTTCTCTCACGTCTCCTTAGATCTCAGCAAGGACGCCAGGTCATGGGTAGAAAGAAAAGATCACCGATTAAGTATAAGATTTCATTTTTGTGTTCAAACACAAACTACTCACATAAAGATGATAAAAACACAGCATGTAAAGCCGACAATCGTGTTAGTTCTGTAGAGCAGCAGCGGGTGATGTCCTGCGTAGCTCCTCCCCCGTACACGTTATGTTCAATCAGAACTTCAACATCACCGGACTCCTCCCCCTTCCCTTCGTTAACAGATGGAGGCACTTGGGGAAGGGGGGAGGAGTCCGGTGACGTTGATGTCCGTGACGTCACCGGATCTCTGACGGAACTCCCTGAAGGCCTGGAAGCCGGCGGAGAGGCGAGTACAGATCAAGATAACTTTGATCGATCAAAAGAATTTTGATCGATCAAAAAAATTAAAGACTAATCAAGGAATTAATCTTTAATTTTCACAGCCCTAAAATAAAGATTGTATAAAAAGAAGCTGATTGGCTACCATGCACAGCTTCACCAGATTTTGCACTCTCCAGCTTTAGTAAATCAACCCCACAGTAAAATTTCAGAATTAAAAAGAAGAAAAAGGAAATCTCACCTTTACAACAAGCCCAATAAATTTAGAACATTTTTATGGGTTTTGGTTTTCTTAGTAGTAGATGTCCTATCTACAAAATAAAAAAATAAAACAAAATAAAACTTAAAAACAAACACAAAAATACTTGAGTCCTGTTTTTCTTGTAACCACATAGCTTTCTGCAAACACAGCTCTTTAACCTGGACAAATAAAACTGTCAAGGACCTGTTTTCTTTCCATACATCCATCCATCTGGACCCACTTCTCTCCCCATTGTTCATTTCCTCCAATTTCCAATATCCAGTTGTTAAACCTAGCTGATTGGGCCAGTTAAGTTGAGCTTGGTGATTTTGTTTATTGCTTAGAACAATGGAGCTCCAAATCTCGGTCGGAGAAATGTTTGCGGTACACCCAGCCTTCAATAAACACTATTAAATGTTCTACTGATTGGTAAACAAGATTGAGTTCTGCTCAGTCTCACACTTGTAGTGGGAACTTCTGTACAAGGTTTTTACTTGCCTAGGGTGTCTCGTAAACAATGTCTTTCTGGAGAAACTAATTCCTTGAAGTGTCTGAGGAACATTAGCCATCTGTATTGAATGACTTGGCGTTTAAAGGCATAGTAAACAATGCCGTGAGTAGTTCTGGCCCCTTTGAAAAGCTGTGCGCAATTTGGAAAAACCTTTAATGGCCACACCATTACAATTTCTGTTTACCGGTCTCGAAACTTAATTATTTCGTTTAGACTATGCAGAGTTCCAAAATCTGCTTGCGTTTTGATACAGTGAGAACAATGCATTATCTGTTTGCTAGTCCAGAAAGGAAAATGCCTTTAGTTTCTTTTAAATTATTATTATACAGAAATTTTATAGTCACAACAGTTTGCGCAAACACTTTACAACATGAGGGCAGACAGAAGAGTTACAATACAATTCAATACAGGAGGACTCAGAGGGCCCTGCTCGCTAAAGCTTACAATCTAAAAGAGAGTGTCAAGTAACACAAAAAAGTAATAGCTATGGGGGATGAGCTGATGGAGATTTTAGTTTTTCGTTTTTTCCTTATTTTCGTTCATTCGTTTTCGTACGAATGAACGAACGATTCGCTAAAAATTTTAACGAATAACGAATCGTTCGAATCGAACGAATCCAAAAACAACGAAAATCCGAAAAAAATAATTAGAAACAACGAATGTACGAAATAAGAAAATCCGAAAAACTAAAACAGGAACAACGAAAATCAAAATGAACGAAAAAATTCGTACATTAGTAACTTTTTTTTTTTTGTTGAATTGGTAATTTTCCGTGTCCCTTACAATGGTGCTGCTTAACGTGCCTCGAATGGATTGAACGAAAAAATTCGTACATTCGTAACTTTTTTTTTCGATTCGTAATTTTCCGTGTCTCTTACAATGGCGCTGCTTAACGTGCTTCGAATGGATTGAACGAAAAAATTCGTACATTCGTAACTTTTTTTTTCGATTCGTAATTTTCTGTGTCTCTTAAAATGTAATAATAGCATACACATTACATAAAATTATGAATTATGCTCCGATTACGAATCTACGAATGTTACGAATGTACGAATAAATACGAATGCATCCGAATTTCGAATAAACGAAAATTAAACTAACGGAAATACGAATCAACGAAAAAATAACTCTTACGAAAATACGAATCGTTACGAATACGAACACTGGCGACTTACAAATTTACGAATCGTTACGAATCAACGGAAACAAAAAAAAAAAAAATTTTTGTTGTGCACATGTCTAGGCAGGATAGGCTTCTCTGAAAAGATGGGTTTTCAGGTATTGCCTAAAAGTAAATAGTAGGAAAGATATCTGAATGAGATTGTGGGACAGAGGGTGTGCCACATCCCAAATAGATAAAGAACTAGAAAAACCTTTAAAGGCACAACCTCAATCAAGTAAATAGAAAATATATAAAAAAGTTTACAAAATGTATTAAACACAAAAGGAAAATACATATATAATATACAAAATGACGGATGCATGGAGATATACAAACAAAAGCGAAAAAGGACAAAAATACAGTTGCCTCAACCCAACAGCGTTTCGGAGATGAGCTGTGTTCTCCTTCATCAGGGGTTGAATAGCAGATGGCAAACTGTCTATAGGATTTAAATGTAAAATAGTCAGCAAATAAATCCAGAATACAATATTACATGGTTATTTCAATTTAGACACATATAGCTGTACTTACATCAACATCACTAAGACAAGTACATCAAAGCATCCAAATAAGGTTATTAAAACATAGAAGCGCCAAATGATGTAGAGCCGTCCACAAATCTTGTCCACCAGGTACTATTGAAACAATTAATTTCAAAAAGCGAGGGAATAGAAAATAAATCTTCCTCTCTGTAAAATCACCAATTCAATTGAGGCCTGGAGAAATCCATACCCCCAGTCAGCTAAAATGCACTGGGGCCCAGAAGATAGGGAGATCTGCATAGGAATGAAAAAAAGGAAACAATGACACTGACAGATAGGGCTAATTGGATAGGTAAATGTATTGCCATAAAGGCAAATGTAAATAATTCATTAATAGTGAAAAAATAACAATGTGTATAAATATAAACACCTGTATCTTTGCCTAAAGAATATATAAATATAGATACAACCTACCTAGAGCCCAATCAAATCATGCTCACAGGTCGGCAGCAAACAGGAAAGGACACTCAGAGGCTCAATGGATCCAAATATACCGAACACTGCTATTTCTGGAGATAGAAAAGTAAATAGTAGGAGATAGTCGGCCAGATTGGGATAGGGAGTTCCAGAGGATGAAAGAGGCTCTGGAGAAGTCCTGGAGGATAACAGTGGCGTCACTAGGGTTGGTGTCACCTGGTGCGGTAAAACATGATGTCCCCCCCTTAGTACAGACTCAACTCCCTTCCAGCCCCCCTTCCCCAGCATAGAAATATACAGATCGCCAGAGGCGGTTGCTGCAGTGCACATACAACAGGCACTTGCAGCACCATGCAACGCACACAAAAAAACATTGTCGCTGAATAATCACCATGCATTTTCTCTGCAGACTTCATACAGCTCACCTTATGCAGACTCTCAGCTCCACTGAATGCTATAGAAGTCTCCCTCTCTTCTTCCCACATCTCTACCCACTTCCTGAGCTCCAGATGTTGCTCTCCACTCAACCTGTCCTGTCACAGTGTGTCACTGGGAAAAAGTAAACTCAGAGGGTCCGATCCGGCCAGGAACCCCTACGCTGCATCCCATGACTGTACACTGACACAAAGCATCATGGGAATTGTAGTCCATTCCTCACCACAGCTCCCAGTCTTGTCAGCAGGAAAAACTCCCTGCTGGTCCGGGCCCTCTGAGAATACTTTTCCACAGTGACACAGTGTGACAGGAAACAATGTGACAGGGGCCCCTGGGACAGAGGTGGGGTCGCAATTGTGACTCCTGCGACCCCTGTAGCAGACATCTTAAGTCTCCCGCGGCCCGTGGGATACTCCCGCCTTTGACGGCGGCCTCGGGGACACCCGCGAGTGTGGCTCAATCTCCCGGCTGAGAATGCACTGCCACTCAGCCTGGAGTAATCAAAAACAGCGGGTTTCTCCCCCGGAGTCATGCAGCTGCAGTCTTAACTGTTTGTCGGCCTTCCACTGTAACAAAGCCCCACCTCCTCATCCATGATAGACGGAACACTGATTACATTTCCCAGCATTTTATCAGTGTTTCGTCTATCATGGATGAGGAGGCGTGTTACAGTGGACGGCGGCCAAACAGTTATGACTGCAGGAAACACCCGCTGTGTGTAATCAAGGTACTGGCGAGGTTGCAGATGGGCACTGATGAGGATACAGATGGGCACAGAGAGGCTGCATTGTTGGCACAGTGAGGCTGCAGATGGGTACTGGTGAGGATACAGATGGGCACTGATGAGGATACAGATGGGCACTGACGAGGCTGCATTGTTGGCACAGTGAGGCTGCAAATGGGCACAGTGAGGCTGTAGATGGGCACAGTGAGGCTGCAGAAGGGCACTGATGAGGATACAGATGGGCACTGATGAGACTGCATTGTTGGCACAGTGAGGCTGCAGTGTTGGCACTGATGAGGCTGCAAATGGGCACAGTGAGGCTGCATTGTTGGCACCGATGAGGCTGCAGATGGGCACAGTGAGGCTGTATTGGTGACACTAATGAAACTGCAGATGGGCACAGTGAGCCTGCATTGATGGCTCAGTGAGGCTACATTGATGGGCACTGACGAGGCTGCATTGTTGGCACAGTGAGGCTGCAGATGGACACAGTGGGGCTGCAGTGTTGGCACTGATGAGGCTGCAAATGGGCACAGTGAGGCTGCATTGTTGATGAGTGTGACACAACATTATCTTTTAAAGTATTATTTTATTATGGGGTTGTTTGCACGGAGCATGACCTCCCTGAAATGAACTTGCCCCCTCCCTGAAATTAGTTTTTGCTGGTTGGGATGTCTGCTGTAGCTACATTAGTGGGTGTCACCTCTCTTGCGGCGGGTGTCACTCAGGTGCGGTACGCACCCCCATAGTGACACCCCCCTGTACCCCCATAGTGACAAGGGAGCTAGAGAGCAGGAGGTCTTGGGAGGAACAAAGAGAATGATTAGGTTGGTATTTTGAGACTAGGCTAGTGATGTAGTTGGGGGCAGAGTTGTGGATGGCTTTGTAAGTTGTTATTCGTATTTTTAATTACATTTGTTGGGTGAATGGAAGCCAGTGGAGGGATTGGCAGAGAGGGGGTTTAACTTATTTAATTTAATTAATTCCTTTTATCAACTTTGGTTTGGGATGCTAAAAACTGGCCATACACCAGTAGCATTTTGTTTGATTGTTTGCATGGGAATTCTGAAAAGAGAATTTGATCTTGCTATCACTAAGTCAACTAATTTCATTAGAAAACCCTTAAATAATGTCCATTCCTAATACTTGAATGGAATCCCAGATGCAGTAAACAGATTTCTTTTGTGCCTATAACATGCCCATTACTAATTACAATATGTACCCTTTTTCCCAAATGTAAACTACATTTACAGTTAGAATGACCCTACTAACCATTAATTAATACCCCTTTAATATATTGAAGCTTACAAGTCTTTAGATGGTGGCTACATTAGTTTTCAGCAATTACTCTTTGATCCTGCCAGAAATCCAGTAACTTAATGTGGCTTGAACTGAAATCTCAGACAATGTTATCAGCTTTTTCAGCTATTCTATGTGAGTTACAAAGCAACACCCTTTTATGTGACGGAAATGAGGAGAGGCGGAGGTGTTTGTAGCTTTTTTTTCTAAATAACAAACATGTCTATACTTACCTTCTCTGTGCAAGGCTTTTGCACAGAGGTGTCCAATCCTCCTCTTCTGGGGTCCCCCAGTGGCGCTCCTCCTCTTCTCGAGTGCCCCCACAGAAACCGGCATTCCCTGGGGGCACTCGTGCGGGCGTGCTCCCGAGTCCTGCGGCTGCGTCCATTGACACAGACAGCAGGACTCAGCCCCGCCTCCCGGCTCCGGTGTCACTGGCTTTGATTGTCAGCAGTGGGAGCCAATGTTCCTGCTGGTATCAATCCAGCCAATGAGGAACCGAGACAGCGGCTGGAGCTGCTGTGCTTGTCCCCATCGCTGGAATGATCGGGTTCAGGTAAGTAAAAGGGGGGCTTTGGGGGGCTGCTGTACTACAAAAGGTTTTTCACCTTAATGCATAGATGCATTAGGGTGAGAAACCTAGAGGGTTTACAACCCCTTTAAAGGATAAGTTCACCTTTCATAACATGATATGAATGCACCAACCCCCACCCCCCCCCCCCCGATCCCCCAGATGGCAGGGGATCTTCTTCACCTGCTAGCTGTAAAAAAAAAAAAAAGCGTGCCCGTGCAGGGCTTTGCCCGCCCAGCCGCGTCACTCATTCACAGCAATGTGAATGGAAAACTACAAGGTCCGGCGGCCTTTGAGGGTGTCGGTTTGTAGTCTTCAATAAAATACCATGGTGCTGTGGTAGTTCATTCATTCTTCCTGTCAGCATGTATTGGCTTCCTCAAATGAGGTACCAGCAAGCCAATACACTGACAGGTCTGTAGGAGACCTGCATGGCATCAGCAATCTGCTGATCACGGGTGCAATGCTTTACAGGCTCCTGCACCAAAAAATAATACATGCACATTTTTCTTACCTGCAAAAAAATGTGCATTTATTATTTTTCCTGAAAAGGTGAACTTATCCTTTAAATCAGAGCACAGACAATTGGCATGCGACTTTTCCTGCTTCCATGACATCCTGCATCAGTGTAACCCTCGTGATAGACAAGGCTGTCATAGGGAACCCCTAAGTCCACTGGAATACAAGGAATGTTACCATTGGACCAGGGGCGGCCACGTCTATTGGAGGCGCATCGGTGATGCTTCCCCTATCCATTGCCGCCAGCCCCCATCCATGTGTCCGGCCCCTTTCAGGACGCCGGGCGCATGAATTCCAATGTGGGATGGGTGGTTTTTTGAAGCACCGATTAGAGCCAGAGGCTCTAATAGGCTTCAATATAGGGTGGGCTTGGGGCGCTGAGAATGCGCTCGGAGCCCACTCAGATGTGTGAGAATAGCGAATGAATATTCCTTATTCTCACACTGAATCGCCTTTTCGCCAATCAGGAAGCGCAGGTCTGAGACCCGTTTACTGATTGGCTGAAAAGAGAAGCGTTCTGATTGGCCGTCGAGGAGGAGGGATGAGAAGCTGCTCTTGATGCGAGCGGAGGAGAGCTGGGGAAGCTGCCCGTGATTGCCCACCATGGATGGGGTAAGTACACTGACTGACCTGCCAACCGGACCCGACCAGACCCAACGGGGGGATGGGTGGGTGCACTGTTTGACCCCCCCCCCAAAAAAAAAATACCACCAGCCGCCGATTGTGAATCAATTCACAAAGCTAAAATACCTGGATTAAAGTGTTAAACCCACTAATATGAAAATAGTTCACATGCCCCCCGCAGTGCCCACAGCTTCTAAATCTTCTTTATACATTAAAATACTGCCACTATATACCTTTTTTGACTGATCTGTATACCAAGGTCACGTGATAAACTGCAGTGTCCACCCGAGTGCTGAGGGTTCAGGTAGGAGGAGATCTCCACTATAGCCTGTGTCCTCATGCTGTTATAGTAGGCGGATTATCCATCAATCAAAATGTGAAATCCCACCCACTGTGTTCTTTTTTAGTTACTGGGCATGGAGGAGGTTATGTTATTTAGGATCCGTATACACGCCCACATTTGTGATGTCAATATCATGTGACCTGAAAAGCTCAACTCAAAAAGAAAATATTCTCTCCAGCAATAGAGACCAAACTGAGCATGTGCAGAAGGACTACTCTGAATGCGTCTTATCTGCCCTTGCCCAGAGGGACCCTGCAGGAGGGGAAGGATCTGTGCATACAGGATCAAACAGCCTTTTTACACAATGCAGAGGGTTAACCCCTTAAGTTCTACAGTGAGTATAACAAGCAAGCTATTCTGCATATACAGATATACAGACTGATTTTACTGTTGTGGGTTTAGTAACACTTTAAGATCATTGTTTTTTTAAAAAGTAGCAGTTATTTTCAGATGAATCCACGGAGATTTGAAAATTGCAGTCAAGTGTCGGAAAATAAATATCCTTATTCTTGTGTAAAGCTTTGTGAAGGAAGCCTATTATGTTGTAAGTGGATCGATAGAGAATGCTGTACACTTACAAAGTACATTCCTAGTAACATCCCAATAAATTGAGTGACAGTTGTTTTCAAACACTGAACCAGGAAAACAAATGCTTTCTTTTGCAAGATTGAAAGCTTTTCTTTCTGTAATCCGGCATTCATAGGAGATTGTCAATCAATAGGACGTAGTGAAAGGATTTCTCACAGAATTTTTGTTTTGTTGGTATCAGATACTGGGCTTCATATTAACTGCTTTTCCAAGGAAAATCGATAAACATGGTAAATACTTATAATAAAATTGAACTTCAGGCAAACTGTTTAACATACAGGTGTAAAACATACATTTGGATGTTGCTGCCAGGCTAGCGTCAATCCCCAGCTATATACATCGCTCTTATTCCCCTTACATCTTTGTGCGCCGCCTTTCATCTTGGTCCACTTTCTGCTCCTCACTCCTTGTGTGTCTCTGATGGGCCTCCATCCATATGGGCACAATTTTTCATATATATGAGGAAACATTTGTTTCTGTGCCTCCTGAGGAAGCTTAATTTGCGAAATGCGTTGGGGTTTACGCCTCCCCTTAATCTATTCAATATGTCATCTTGGTACTAGTTGTATCATTTGTAACTGTTATCTTTGTCTGGGCAAGGGTGTTTTTCAGGGAATTTTTGTGCTGAGACTTATGAGATTCATCTAAAAATGCTTTTATTCTGGGTGTATTACCCTATTTTAAATATTTCACAAATAAAAAATCTATGTTTTTACATATGTGTTGCCTATGTATTAGGGTGAGGGTGATCTAGAAGCACCTTTAAAGTCCCATTTGCTCAACTTTTCTTTTCTATACATTGACTTTTCATTGGGATGTTGGTGCTAGAGGCTATCAAATATCAAATCTAACCATTTTGCTTGATTGTAAAACATATATGTTTACTGTTTACCTGACAAAGAAATCTGTTCAGTCAGCCTTCCCATATTGTACAGCTAGTAATCTTACTGCTCATTGGCCAGAGGTGATAATGTTGGTTCATTGTCGAGTGTGAAGACTAAAGGCTGAGACGTGGCATTATCACAAAGCATTTATTCAGTGGCGGCCCCTGCATTGTGGACGCCGGACACATGAATTAATATGGCGGGGATAGGTCGGGGGTGTGTATTTTGAAGCATGTGATTGGAGCCAGAGGCTCTAATAGGCTTCAAAATAGGGTGGGCTCGGGGCACAGAGCACTGCGTCCCGATCCCATCCTGTTGTATGGCATAGTGAATACATTTTTGCTATTTTCACACTAAAGTTCCTCCCTGCCAATCAGCAGGCAGGTCAGTGAGACCTGTCTCCCGATTGGCCAAAGTATTAGGTGATCCTATTGGATGCCTAACGCTTTGGTGGAAGAGGAGACACGGCGGAAGAAGCAGAGCAGACACAGGACCTGCAGCCGCCGCTTCCCGCCGAGGAGGAGAGCCACTGAGGTAGAGAGCCGCCGAGGAAGAGAGCCGCCGAGGAAGAGAGCCGCCGAGGAGGAGAGCCTCATCACTCCAGGAGAGGAGCGGTAAGTGCCGCCAGACCGGTCACAGGGCGGGGGGTTAGTGGAGTGAGAACCAAGCCTGGCTGCATTTGATGGGCACAATTGGCTGCATTTCATGGGCACAAGTGGCTGCATTTCATGGGCACAAGTGGCTGCATTTGCCGGGCACAAGTGACTGCATTTTATGGGCACAAGTGGCTGCATTTGACGGGCACAAGTGGCTGCATATACTGGGCAGAAGTGGCTGCATTTCATGGGCACAAGTGGCTGCATTTGACGGGCACAAGTGACTGCATTTTATGGGCACAAGTGGCTGCATTTGACGGGCACAAGTGGCTGCATATACTGGGCAGAAGTGGCTGCATTTCATTGGCACAAGTGGCTGCATATGATGGGCACAATTGGCTGCATTTGATGGGCACAAGTGGCTGCATTTTATGGGCACAAGTGGCTGCATATGATGGGAACAAGTGACTGCATTTGATTGGCACAAGTGGCTGCATATACTGGGCACAATTGGCTGCATATGATAGGAACAAGTGGCTGCATATGATGGGCACAAGTGGCTGCATTTGATGGGCACAAGTGGCAGCATTTGACGGGCACAAGTGGCTGCATATGATGGGAACAAGTGGCTGCATTTGATTGGCACAAGTGGCTGCATTTGATTGGCACAAGTGGCTGCATTTGATGGGCACAAGTGGCTGCATTTGACGGGCACAAGTGGCTGCATATGATGGGCACAAGTGGCTGCATGTGATTGGCGCAAGTGGCTGCATATGACAGGCACAAGTGGCTGCATTTGACGGGCACAAGTGGCTGCATATGATGGGCACAAGTGGCTGCATTTGATTGGCACAGTGGCTGCATTTACTGGGCACAAGTGGCTGCATATACTGGGCACAGGTGGCTGCATATGATGGGCACAAGTGGCTGCATTTACTGGGCACAAGTGGCTGCATTTGACAGGCACAAGTGGCTGCATTTGACGGGCACGACTGGCTGCATTTGATGGGCACAAGTGGCTGCATATGATGGGCACAAGTGGCTGCATTTGACGGGCACAAGTGGCTGCATTTGACGGGCACAAGTGGCTGCATATGACAGGCACAAGTGGCTGCATATGACGGGCACAAGTGGCTGCATTTGATTGGCACAATGGCTGCGTTTGATGGCACAGTGGGTGCATTTGATGACACAGTGGGTGCATTTGATGACACAGTGGCAGCATTTGATGGGCACAGTGGCAACATTTGATGGCACAGTGGCTGCAATTGATGTTTTTTTTTTTTCAGAATTTTTCAGTTTATTTGCGCACCCCCATAACATTTGAGCACCAGCCGCCACTGTGCACCAATACATGTACTTTTTTGGCAAAAATATCAAAGCTTTCCATTAAATCTACAGTCACGTATTTTCCTTGTCTAAATCCACGTTTCCAGACGTTTCCATTAGTAATGTCTTCTTTCTGATCAGACTTTAGGTCATGACACAGGAAGAAGTTGACCAGCTGATCTCATTAGCACACTCCCTGCATCATCCACCCTCCCATTCCCAGGTGCACTTTTTTTTAAATGAAATGCAATCAATCAGTGATCACCCTTCTCACTAAATACACAATCAGATTGCATAGTGTATGGCCATCTACAAGTACATAGGAGGGAGTGGACAGAAACACTCAGGTGTCAAGCCCTGTTTACATACAACTCTGCATAGTAGGAACTCACATTCCCACATACGAGGGGGGAGGCGTTTTGGAGCATTTTTACATTTTCACTCCTCGCACATAGGGCAGCCCATCCACCTGAATGGGCTGCCCCACACACAGCAGAAGCTTCAGAACTTTTGATGGCATTTTGCCCCATCCATTTTTCCTTCTATCCTGACAAGTGCTCCAGTCCCTGCTGCAGGGAAATACCCCCATAACAATATATTTATAAACAAAAAAAGCAGCGCTGCAAATTATAATAATTCATTTTTGGTAAAATTAGCCTCTGTTTGACTGCTTAGGCAAAACATTTTTAAGATATTTTAAAAAATCATATAGCCTTAGATTTTGTTTTCTAAGACATCTGATCACACATTGTGACACAGTGATCAATAGCTTTGTTAATAAACAAAACCAATCCTAATGCTAACGGTAACCTTAACCGTAATTGGATTACTGCTAACTGCAATCTTTCATCGACAAAGCCATGTGATCACCGAATCAGTGTTGCCATTATGATCACATGACTTTATTAATAACCAGTTATGCCGCGTACACACGATCGGAATTTCGGCCAGCAAAAGACCGATGAGAGCTTTTCATCAGAAAATGCGACCGTGTGTATGCTCCATTGGACTTTTGCTGGTGGAATTTCGGCCAGCAAAAGATTGAGAGCATGTTCTCAATTTTTACGACGGAAGAAGTTTCTATTGGAAATTCCGTTCGTGTGTAACAATTCCGACGTGCAAAATTCCGACACATGCTCGGAAACAATTTGACGCATGCTCAGAAGCATTAAACTTCCTTTTTATAGTGCCTTCTGGAAAAACGAGGTTAAACGCATCTGCATAAAAACGGGAAAAACCAAGACTGTGTACATGGACACATAGGATAACATTGCATGCGTTCAGGGGCAGTTGAAAAAAGTGTCCAACTGCCTCTGAACGCGCGTTTTAACAGCGTCTCGTGTGCATGGGGCCTTGGTTTATGTATGACATTACTAACCTTGCTGAGAGATTATTATCTGTAATACACATATACTGTTCTCATGTATAACATTGCAAATCTTCAATAAAAATTCCTTCTGTTAAAAAAATAAATAAAATCGCACATTACTAGTACAAACAATAAAAAAAATAAAAAGTCGCTAAATATATCCCATAGTTTGTAGACGCTATAACTTTTGCGCAAACCAATCAATATACGCTTATTGGGATTTTTTTTAAACAAAAATATGTAGCAGAATACATATTGGCCTAAATTGATGAAGAAATTAGATTTTTTACATTTTTTTATTGGGAATGTTTTATAGAAGAAAGTAACAAATATTGTTTTTTTTATTCAAAATTGTCGGTCCTTTTTTTGTTTATAGCGGAAACAATTTAAATTGCAGAGGTGACCAAATACCACCAAAAGAAAGCTCTATTTGTGGGGAAAAAAAAGGAAATTTTATTTGGGTACAGCGTCACATAACCGTACAATTGTCAGTTAAAGCCCCTTTCACACTTGTGCGACTTCAAAGTCGTGCGATTTTACAGCGATTTTGCCGCGATTTTTGCCGTGATTTTGCCCGCGATTTCAAGGAATGCCTGTGTAAGTGGCATCAAAATCGGACCAAAGTAGTGCAGGGACTACTTTGAAGTCGGAATGACTTGAAGTCGTACTAATATGAATGGATGTCATTGGAAATCATGGGGAATGACTTGTCATGCTACATTGCAGTCCCAAATCGTGGGACAAGTGTGAAAGGGGCCTAAAGCAACGCAGTGCCGTATCGTAAAAAAATGGCCTGGTCAGAAAGTGGGTAAAACCTTCTGGAGCTGAAGTGGTTAATGGCTGTTGGTCTAATGCCCCGTACACACGGTCGGATTTTCCGACGGAAAATGTCCTATCGGACAATGTTGTCGGAAATTCCGACCGTGTGTAGGCTCCATCGGACTTTTTCTTTCGGATTTTCCGACGGACAAAGGTTTATCTCCTGCTCTCAAATTTTCCGACAACAAAGTCCCATCGGACTTTTTCCGATCGTGTGTAGCGAATTCCGACGGACAAAGTGCCACGCATGCTCAGATCACATTACAAGACCCAAGCTATTGGCTACTAGCCTCTACGTAGTCCCGTCGAAGGAAACAAACGTCACCACGTTCAGAATGATCAGATTTTCCGGCAACTTTGTCCGACCGTGTGTATGCAACACCAGTGTCGGACAAAATCCGTCGGAAAAAATCCGATGGATTTTGTGGTCGGATTTTCCGACCGTGTGTACGGGGCATAAGCCTTTTCAGCATCTTCTATATTTAGAGTACTAATAAATCAGCAAAGTATATTTTTATGTAATTTGTAAATTTTCCTTAACAGACAGTGCAAGCTGCAGCACATTTGCAGCTAATCTCAGGATGACTGTTATAAATGTCTTGTCAGTGTTCTATGTGCCTGTATTCTGGAAGTGCTGGGTTATAACCTTAAAACCACTCCCCATGGCACATACTTCATGATCGGCCACAAGAGTCTAAACTGCAGAAGTTTAGAAGATAGAATACACAAAACAGATGTTCTTAAATGCATGCACATGAGCAATTTTAGCTCACTGATTGCTGCTAATTGGTTCCACATTCTAACTCTCCTCTCAAGAAATCCAAGTGTGACCAGATGACGTTTTCAACTCACCCTTGATCGAAATTCCTATCCTAAAAGTATGATCCGTGATTCTGACAGATACATGATGGGCTGTATAAAAAAAGGTTGCGACAGGCTACATACAGTCAACTTTATAGTATTTTTTTATCTCAATCACTAAAATCTCATGTTACTTTTTAACATGTTTCCATCGGCTCTCGGGTGCTGCCGCCACCATTCGTGCTAAGGGAGACTGGCAGTGAAGCCGATTGGCTTCACAGCCAGTTCCCTACTGTGCATGCGTGAAGTGCGCTGCACTTTCTGAATGGCCTGGCGGCGGGGGAAGGAGGAGGGACTTCCAAGCGATCTCACCGCAGCAAGATTTCTCGGAATTGGGGACGGGTACCTGTCAAAAACAGATACTCGCACTATCTAGCTACCATACTTTCTCAAATGAAAGACTGGTTGACCACAAACACTTCTACACTTTGGGGTGATATGGAAAATACTTTGACACCAGGAGCAAATCTATCTACAGGGGGTCCCCTACTTACAAACATCCGACTTACAAACGACTCCTACTTACAAACGGAGGGAGACAACAGGAAGTGAGAGGAAATCTACCCCTAGGAAGGGAAATTCACTCCTGTAAGAGTTAATATGGGAAAAAGGTGTCTCCACTGATGCTTTATCACCAGTTCCTGTTTCCCTTACAACCCAAAATTTTCAAAATACAATTGTCATTGGGACAGAAAGTGAGGTGAAATCTTCTGAACAGGGGCACAGACAGCAAAACAAATGTTACAGGGGTGATAACCCTTCCTTATGTTATCTAAAAAACTTAAAAATAGATTTTTTGACTGGAGCTACACTTAAAAAATGTGCCTGTTCCAACTTACAAACAGATTCAACTTAAGAACAAACCTACAGTCCCTATCTTGTTTGTAACCCGGGGACCCCCTGTAACTGGCTATTTAGCATGACCACCAGGAGTCCGCAATTAAACCTTTACTCTCCTACCATACAAGCCTCAGTCAAAACTTGGAGAATAATAAATTCCACCAAATGGGTGAATCTCCTAACAAAACCCATACCCGTCCCCCTTGAGACACTAAAACTACTAACTCCAGACCTACACATCCCAAACTGGATAACAGAACTAGCGACCCACACCTATGAACTCCGCTCCATAGTGGCTACTAATCCATTCTTACATATTCAAAAGAAATTCAAAGTTCCCACCAAAGATTACTTTAATTACTATAGAATACCACAATGCCTGGTAGCAAACCCTTCTCTAGAAGGTTCATTGCCCTTAAACTTATGGAACTTTTTTTTTCTCTGACAAATACAAAGCTAAGGGAACCTCCATCATATATTCAACCTTACAAGAAAAAAAAAAAAAAAAACCCATTCCAAAAATCCAAACCCCTCTTCGATTGGGAAACTGATGTACAGAACCAATTCTCGGACCAGCATTGGCAACTAGCAATCAAATCTATATACAAATATACAGCATGCACCTCCTTATGGGAACTTACACAAAAAAATACTGGTGAGATGGTATATGACACCACAAAAGCTGGCCAAATTTCATGCACATACCTCACATAAATGCTGGAGGGAATGTAGCTTACCAGGTACTCTCATACACATTTTTTGGTCTTGCCCACACATAAGACAACTCTGAAATGAAGTAGAGACAATGTTACGGGAAGTATTGCACCTCCCCGTCTCACTAACTCCTCAACTGGCTATTCTCAATCTAAACATATATGGTATACCACCGAATCTTCAACTAGTAACCACACACATCCTCTTGGCCACAAAACTCTTAATCGCCAGAAAATGGAGGACAAAAGATGTCCCCAGAATTAAGGAAGTAGTTACTTTAATACAAACCCACTTTACTTATGAGACTATCATCTCTCGAGGGAAACACACATACACCAACTTAATGAACCTCTGGAATCCATGGAACCTATGGTACAAAAATAGTCACAACCCTTTGAACTACAACTTCCTATCGATGCTCTGTACCCTCCCTCTCCCCCTCCCCTCTCCCACTATTCCTATACCCCACCCCCTTCCCCCCCTACCCTCCTTTCTCTACCCCCTTCTCTCCCTTCTTTATTATTCAGATACATTTGGCTATGAATATATCTTACTACGCATAATATATATGTTATATGTTAAACTCCTCCACTGTTTACTTAACCTTGAATAAGAATACACGCACCCTGTTAGGTGCGAACCTGTTACGGAACCAATCTCAATATTTTGCCTTTATATACTGTTTATTGCATTTTAATTATATACTTGCACAACTATACAATTGTAAAATTCCATAAAAACATTTTGAAAAAAAAAAAAAAAACAGGTACTCGCTCCCCCTGAAAGGTGCCAAATGTGGCACTGGAGGGGGGGAGGAGGCAGATAAGCAGAGCTTCCACTTTTGGGTGGAACTCCGCTTTAACATACTAAATATAGTTTAATGACTACATTTTATTTAAGTAAAAAAAATTTTTTCTATTATTATTAAAATGTGTTTTATTTATTATTTAATTTAATTTAAACATGTACTGGAACTTGATAGTTTCGTATCCACCAACTTTCTGGGATGGGATAACGGAATAAGTATGAAGGGGAAGGGCAAGCCTGGCTGGATCTAGGGGGATGCTGGGGTAAGCTGCGTCCCCCATCTGCTCAGCTGACCCCTTTTCTTGACTCTGCTGACCCCTGTCCTCTACCCTGCTGCCACCCTGTACACTGCCCTACCGATTCCTGTACACTCCCCTACACACCTCCCATTTTTTGCCTTTAGACCCCCTGTACACCGCCCTACAAACCAATAGCCTCTGTACTCTGCCCCACAAACTTCTGACCATATCCTTTGCCCTCCTGGCCCCTTGTACACTGCCGACAACCTGCTGACCCCATCAACTGCTGATGCCACCCGATATTTGGCCAATTTGTAAGGCCCTTTAATCTCTGTCAGCCACCATCTTCAATTTCAGAGAACATGAAGGTGCAGCTACACGATGAAATCCCACAAAGATTGGCAACAAATGTACAACCAAGCATACAGGTACTGGTAATACAATATAGCAGTCTTTGCTTTGTACACACAAGGCCAACTTATTCATTTTTCTTTATAATTCCTGAAAAGGGCCGTTTGGGCATTATAGTTTTATCATGTTGGTGGGAGCACACTGGGAAATTCAGTAACCACCTTGTTCAGAATAAGCTCTAAATTAACTGCACTGTTCATTTTCATACTACCTAATTTATAGAAGTAGTTATGTGGGAAGGACTCTTCCCTTTGGCATATCACCATTATAGGTGTACCCTGTCAGGTGTGAGGAGATCTCTTGCCTCTACAGTGGCTCTAGATTATATGGGCTAGCCGGTTCTAATGGCTAAGTCACAGTTAGGATTTCCAGATTTCTGTGAACGATTGCAGAGTTCAAACACAACATGATTACCATGGACAGGGTCCATATAACCATTTAGTTGATCCATGAGTGGATCTATAAGACCAGAACCTGACATTTTGGATCTGCATGCAGCTCATTGCTTCAGAAACAATAACTCTCATCTCCCTGCAACTAATACAGTATCTCACAAAAGGGAGTACACCCCTCACATATTTGTAAATATGTTATTATATTTTCATGTGACAACACTGAAGAAATTACACTTTGCCAATGTCAAGTAGTGAGTGTACATCTTGTATAACAGTGTAAATTTGTTGTCCCCTCAAAAAAACTCAACACACAGCCATTAATGTCTAAACCACTCACAACAAAAGTGAGTACACCCCTAAGTGAAAATGTCCAAATTGGGCCCAAATTGTGTGGCCACCATTATTTTCCAGCACTGCCTTAACCCTCTTGGGCATGAAGTTCACCAGAGCTTCACAGGTTGCCACTGGAGTCCTCTTCCACTCCTCCATGACGGCATCACAGAGCTGGTGGATGTTAGAGACCTTGCGCTCCTCCACCTTCCGTTTGAGGATGCCTCACAGATGCTCAATGGGGTTTAGGTCTGTAGACATGCTTGGCCAGTCCATCACCTTTACCCTCAGCTTCTTTAGCAAGGAAGTGGTCGTCTTGGAGGCAGGGGCGGCCCGTCCATAGAGGGCACATGGGTGCTGCCAGCCCTAGCCATGCATCCGGCCCCCTGATCTACATATCAGTGCACCGGACTATGGATTCCAATGCGGGTGGGTGTTTTTTTGAAGCAGCTAATTAGAGCCAGAGGCTCTAATAGGCTTAAAAAAAGGGTTGCCTCGGAGCACAGAGAATTGCGCTCCAATCCCACTATGTTGTGTGACAACATTAAAAAATAAATTTATGCTATTTTCACACTAAAGTTCCTCCCCGCCAATCAGGAGGCCGGTCATGAAACCTGTTTCCTGATTGGCCAAAGCTTCAGGCGATCCTATTGGATGCCTATCACTTTGGCGGAAGAGGAGACACAAGCTTGTCACAAGACACAAGCTTGAGGAGCGGGCACTGGAACCGCCGCTGCCCACACTCCAGGAGAGGAGGATAGGACACCACAGGGGGGTGTGCTGTCCGTGCCGTGATGCCAGGTGTTTGTTTTTCACCCACCCAATGGAAGAACTCACCAGTTGCCACTGCCTGGAGGTTTGGAGGTGCCCAGTCTCCGAAGGGAGGGGATCATGCTCTGCTTCAGTATGTCACAGTACATGTTGGCATTTATGGTTCCCCCAATGAACTGTAGCTCCCCAATCCCAGCAGCACTCATTCAGCCCCAGACTATGACACTCCCACCACCATGCTTGACTGTAGGGAAGACACACTTGTCTTTGTACTCCTCACCTGGTTGCCGCCACACACGCTTGACACCATCTGAACCAAATAAATTTATCTTGGTCTCATCAGACCACAGGCCATGGTGCAGTAATCTGTTAGCAAACTGTTAGCAGGTTTTCTTGTGCATCATCTTTAGAAGAGACTTGCTTCTGGGACGACAGCCATGCAGACCAATTTAATGCAGTGTGTGGCGTATGGTCTGAGCACTGACAGGCTGATTCCCCACCCCTTCAACCTCTACAGCAATGCTGGCATCACTCATACGTCTATTTCCAAAAAGACAACTGATGGATATGATGCTGAGCACGTGCACTCAACTTCTTTGGTTGACCATGGCAAGGCCTGTTCTGAGTGGAACCTGTCCTGTTAAACTGTTGTATGGTCTTGGCCACCATGCTTCAGCTCAGTTTCAGGGTCTTGGCAATCTTCTTATAGCCTAGGCCATCTTTATGTAGAGCAACAATTGTTTTTTCAGATCCTCAGAGAGTTATTTGCCATGAGGTGCCATATTGAACTTCCAGTGACCAGTATGAGAGAATGGGAGTGATAACACCAAATTTAACACACCTACTCCCCATTCACACCTGAGACCTTGTAAAACTAACGAGTCACATGACACCGGGGAGGGAAAATGGCTAATTGGGCCCAATTTGGACATTTTTACTTTTTAGTGACATTTTAGGGGTGTACTCAATTTTTTTTCCAGTGGTTTAGACATGAATGGCTGTGTTTTTGAGTTATTTTGAGGGGACAACAAATTGACACTGTTATACAAGCTGTATACTCACTACTTTACATTGTGTCACATGAAAAGATATAATAAATTATTTACAAAAATGTGAGGGGTGTACTCACTTTGGTGAGATACTGTATATTGGATCTTGTGAGAGATAAAACATATTCCCAATCAACCTATTGGTCTCATACAGTGTGGTACCCCAATGTTAAATGCCCCCTCCTTTTCTGCTGATTTGCAATTGTCAAGTTTGGAGGATTCATCTGATGGCCTGGGGGAGGGGGGGGGGGGGGGCAACTGTCACCTCATTGGCTGGGGGTGGGGGCAGTGAGGTGACAGTTGTATACATTTATCTACAGCCACAAGCTTACTGTATCTTGTCAGGGACAAGACAAGGGGAAATTCCAGTCAGAGACTAGCAATTAGCTGTAATCTTCTTGTATCTACAGGCCCATTTAGCATCTGAATTATGAACATATGTCTATACTACTCCTTGGCTGAATTAGGAACATATGTGTAATATTATCATCCCACTTTCTATATCTAATGTTGCATATGGGCATTAATACGTAGTTGCCCCCCACCCCCACCCCTTTGTAGCTATAAGACTTTCCACAAGATTTTACCTATTCAGAGTCATTTGTAGTGGCAGGATTTGCAGATATATTATTTCCAGCTGATCCTAAACAACATTTTAAGAGCAAACCCAAACCATTGCCTGTCTTGGCTTTTTCTTTCTAAATACAGTGTAGCCTTCCAAGTTCATTATTCAGGCATACATTCTGTTACAGCTACAGAAAAGTATGCCCGAATAATGGCAAAGCTTGGCACAACTAGCATTTCTGATTTTAAAAATGCTACCTGAGGGTTCTTCTAGTTCCATAGATAATAACCGGCACTATCCACTCTCTGTACTCTGGGAGATTTGTACTGGGGAGCTGTATAGTTGGTGGGAGAGCTCTGTACTGGGGTTGCTGTATTAGTGGGGGGAGAGATCTGCTGCAGTGGGGGGTGAGCTATACTGGTGGGTGAAGGATTTTCCACACTGGGCGGGGGAGAGCTGTACTGTCTGGGAGGGGTAATCTATACTAGAGGGGGAATCTGTACTGGTGGTTGGGTTAGATATGTACTGGATGGAGCTGTACTGGTGTAAACTGTACTGGTGGGGGAGGGAGATATGTACTGGGGAACTGTATTAGTGAGCGGAAGATCTTTACTGAGGGTGAGCTATACTTGAATAGATCTGTTCAAAATGACTTACCCTCCCCAATCCAAAATCCCCCTAGTAAAGATCTCCTCCCACCCACTATTACTATTATTACATTTTTACTATTTCTCCCCTCACTACAGATCTTAAAAGTTCCTTGACCTTTAGGCTGGGTTCACACTATTGCAAAATTATTCGCAATTCGCATGTCAGGAGACTGTAAACCGCCTCTCAATGGAGCCGGTTCACACATCTCCGGAGTGGCTCCAGTGCAAATTGCACAGGAGTCCTGTGAGTCTTCTAGTCCATTTTAGGTCCGAATTCAGACAAATATTCAGATTGAAATCGGACCTGAGCTGGTGAATAGTAATGCACCGGATCCCCTGCTGTTAACACGTTACGTGCAGCAGTGTGAACCTAGCCTAATGCCGCATACACACGGTCGAAATTCTCGTCGGAAAAAGCTCTGATGGTTTTCCCGTCGGAATTCCGACGGAATTTCGCTCCATCCAGTACATATCTAACCCAACTGTAATGCGGCGTACACACGGTCGGAATTTCCGATGGAAACAGTCCGATGGGAGCTTTTCAACGGATTTTCCGACCGTGTGTATGCCCATCTGTCTTTTTCTGTCGGAATTTCCGACGGACTTTGGATTGAGAACCTGTTCTCAATTTTTCCGACGGAAAACCTTTCTATCGGATTTTCCGATCGTGTGTATGCAATTCCGACACGTAAAATTCCGACGCATGCTCGGAAACAATTTAACGCATGCTCAGAAGCATTAAACTTGGGGGGGGGGGGGGGTGCTGTACCAGGGAAGAACTGTAATGTGGCGTACACACGGTCTGAATTTCCGATGGAAACAGTCCGATGGTAGCTTTTCAGCGGATTTTCCGACCGTGTGTATGCCCATCGGTCTTTTTCTGTCGGAATTTCCGACGGACTTTGGATTGAGAACCTGTTCTCAATTTTTCCGACAGAAAACCTTTCTATCGGATTTTCCGATCGTGTGTATGCAATTCCGACACGTAAAATTCCGACGCATGCTCGGAAACAATTTGACGCATGCTCGGAAGCATTAAACTTCCCTTCTATAGTGCTGTCGAACGTGTTTTATGCCGCTGTGTTACAGACTGTCGGAATTTGGTGTGACCGTGTGTAGGCAAGACAGTTTGAGCGAAATTCCGTCGGAATTCTGACGGGAAAACCATCAGAGCTTTTTCCGACGAGAATTCCGACCGTGTGTACGCGGCATTAGGCTAGGTTCACACTGCTGCACGTAACGTAACAGGGGATCCGGTGCATTACTATTCACCAGCTCAGGTCCGATTTCAATCTGAATTTTTGGCTGAATTCGGACCTAAAATGGACTAGAAGACTCACAGGACTCCTGTGCTATTTGCACTGGAGCCACTCCGGAGATGTGTGAACCGGCTCCATTGAGAGACGGTTTACAGTCTCCTGACATGCGAATTGTGAATCATTTTGCAATAGTGTGAACCCAGCCTAAAGGTCAAGGAACTTTTAAGATCTGTAGTGAGGGGAGAAATAGTAAAAATGTAATAATAGTAATAGTGGGTGGGAGGAGATCTTTACTAGGGGGGTTTTGGATTGGGGAGGGTAAGTCATTTTTTTTGGTACTGACCGATGCATTCTACACTTTTGACTCTGTGCTCTGTGTGTTATGCACTCCTGACCCCTGTTTGACTCTTGTATGTGGCAAAGTAATTAAAGAATATTTTTGTGGTACAAGGACTGTGCAATATGTTACAGTGTAGTCAGTGGGCTCAAGTTGTAAGCCCCTCCCAGTGTTTGCTCAATTTTGCCACACCCACATCTCATCATGCCGCACTGTGCGCACCACCTAATTATTTACCTCTAGGTGCCCAAGGCTGAACCACCTTCCCACCGAGGAAAAAAATAATAAAAACAAATCTACAGCCTTGGATATTAAAAACTTCTAGGAACATTGTGGAATATATTGTGTAGGCATTTTTCCAAGATCCCATATGAGCAGCTGTGCATAGAATTTGGAATCTCTCTCTGTCACACAATGTTCTATTTTAGAACAATGCTGAGAAAGCAACCGGATCTGTTTCATCCCTTTTTAACACCATCTATAAAGCTGAGCCACTCTACAGCTTGACTTCACTTTTCCCAGAAAATGATTTTCCATTCCAGCTGATGATAAAAAATAAAAAAATGAAACTGTATATGTAAAGGTATAAACCGAAACAGAGAAAAATATCACATATGAATTAGTCTTCAAAAATGTTACTTGCAAAGATGATTCATGCAAATATAGTAAATCTTGGCTAGAGCGGATGGGTTCACTTACATTATTAAAGAATAACATATGCAAAGCTCATCCTGCTCATCCTTTGTGTTACAGGTTATGCATCCTTCTTGTTACGAATGTTCAAATCTGATATGATGTTACCCAGTGCAAAGCTCTAGTAACTGTTAAAGTATGATTAAAAGCAAAAAAAAAATTTTGGGCAAAGTGGAAAGGGATTAGTACACCTATCAGGTTTTTAATAAAATTCCAATTTTTGAGTGGTCACCACCATTAACAGGGGACACTAGTTCTGGTGAGCTTGGTGGCTACCAGGGAATTTCTGCATTTTGGACAGATATTCTCTCAACTCTGTTGTGGCTATGGGACAGGACGTGAAGCTGTTTCATTTGCCTTTTTGAAAAATAAAGACTGGATTGCTTTTACGGTCGGCTGGCTTGTGATTCTGTACCGGAAAATATCAAAAATTGCCATAGTCCTCTTTCATTCATTTGGGCTAAAATACAGCTGTCTAGTGACTTTTGTGTTATGCAGTCCATATATGCCCTATGCCCCTTCCATCCCTCCCTGTTCTTGTAGCTTAGTGTTATAAGCTAACCCAGCAGTTCACTCCAACTTTAACACCAGCATCCTACGTGCTTCTCTATATACAGTAGGGCCATATTTACCATAAGCCACTTGTGGGTCTGTACCTAGGGCAGAAGGGTATGTGGGAAAGCAACAAACTGCAGTAAATCTCAAGTTTGTTTTATTTCTTAATTTTTTTTTTTTTTTTTTGGGCCCAAACACAAGCCAATGATTAGTACCACATCGCACATTCCGACAACAAAATCCATGTTTTTTTTCCAGACTGATGTTGGCTCAAACTTGTCTTGCATACACACGGTCACACAAATGTTGTCGGAAATTCTGAACGTCAAGTACGCAGTGACGTACGACGAGCTGAGAAAGGGATATGATATCAATGTGCAAATACCATACTGGTGAACCTAGCATAGGGAGAAAACTATTCAGTGAAAGGCCCCTTTCACACTGGGGTGCTTTGTAGGTGATACAGCGCTAAAAATAGCGCCTGCAAAGTACCCTAAAACAGCCGCTGCTGTCTCTCTCGTGTGAAAGCCCGAGGGCTTTCACACTAGAGCGGTGCGCTTGCAGTACGGTCCAAAAAGTTCTGCAAGCCGCATCTTTGGAGTGCTGTAGGAGCAGTGTATTTACTGCTCCTAAAGCGCCCCTTCCCATAGAAAACAATAGGGCAGCACTGCAAACCCGCCTGCGGCGCTTTGCGGGTGGTTTTAACCCTTTTCGGGCTTTAGCGGGGGTTAAAACTGCCCCACTAGCTGCCGTATAGCGCCGCTAAAACGACAGTAAAGCGCCGCTAAATATAGAGCCGCTTTACTGCTAGCATGTGCAACGCCCCATTGTGAAAGTAGCCAAAGAGAATTTAAAAAAACACACAGCCATTTACTAAAACTAGAAGAGAAGCGTTTTATTCTTAAACTGCATAGAGGGTTCTATACTGTCAGAGTGGTAAGGATGTGGAATTCTTTTCCACAAGCAGTGGTAACAGCAGGGAGCATCGATAATTTAAAAAACTATTAGATGGGCACCTTAACAACCACAACATACAGAGGTATACAATGTACTATTGACATAAACACACACACACCACAGGTTGAACTGGATGGACTGTCTTTTTTCAACCTCACCAACTATGTAACTATGATAAAAGAGTCCATATTCATGTATTAGTTTATACTAAAAACAACAAAAGGAAAATAGCCCATGGGACTTTGAATGAGGCAAGCATGGGTGCCAACAAAGTAATCGCTCCTGGGGGGATCACTTTTTGGAACCTCGGCTTCATCGTTTTGTAAGTATGGGGCTCCACTAGGTCTCAATTTGCAAAAAGATATTTTATGTGATACGTACTTTCAATGCATACTTTGTTTTTCTAGAGATACTGCACCTAATGATCTACTCCTGAAGAAGCGAGCAGTGGCTTGCGAAACGCGTCAAGTTATAGATGCTAGTACAACTCTAACATTGTATACAATAACATGTGCATGTTTTCAAGAAATTTGTCATCATGCTAACAGCTTGGCTTTTATGTCTATGCATTTACTCAGGTTTTAATAAACCATATTACTATGTTTTCTCTACTTTTACTCTACTTTGTTGGCCCCCATGCTTGCCTCATTCAAAGTCCCATGGGCTATTTTCCTTTTGTTACATTATTTAGAGATGGATGTATGTCATGGGTAGTATCAGACCTCTTTGTTAGTTTATACTAAAAACAGGAAATGCATTTCGGGGGTCAGAGAAAACTCCCCCTTCATCAGGGCTTCAGTTATCAAGATCTTAATTGCTCATGCAGATACTACTGGCCAGTAACTTTCTAAATCCAGCAATTAGTTCCCCTACATAGAATCACACAGAAAAGGTATATTTTGAGTCCATCCAAGGTTCCTATTTTAACTGAAACTCTGATGAAGGGAAATTTTTCTCTGACCCTCGTTGGATTTTTTTAACCCCTTGCCGACTGTATAACTTACATGGAATAGGTAGGCATAGGTCTGCCTATGTAAACAAGGCAGATCAACATTCTGGCAGTACAAAAGGCATGGATCCTGTGTCTCTGCAAAGCATTTGCACTGATTCATGGCTTTCCCTAGTACAAGCACCTCCCCCAGAGTAGTAAAACACTAGCTAGGCACACAGTTAACCCTTTGATCGCCCTTGATGTTAACCCCTTCCCAGCCAGTGTCCATAGTACAATGAGGGTACATATATTTTAGTACTGATCACTGTATTATGCCCCGTACACACGGTCGGAAATTCAGACGGAAAATGTCCGATCGGACCATGTTGTCGGAAAATCCGCACGTGTGTGGGCTCCATCAGACTTTTTCCGTCAGAATTTCTGACGGAAAAAATTTGAGATCCTGCTTTCAAATTTTCCGACAACAAAATCCGATCTGACTTTTTCCGATCGTGTGTAGAGAATTCCAACGGACAAAGTGCCACGCATGCTCAGATCAAATTACGAGACCAAAGCTATTGGCTACTAGCCTCTACGTAGTTCCGGCGTACGCAACGAACGTCACCACGTTCAGAATGATCGGATTTTCCGACAACTTTGTCCGACCGTGTGTATGCAACACCAGTGTCGGACAAAATCCGTCAGAAAAAATCTGACGGATTTTGTGGTCGGAATTTCTGACCGTGTGTACGGGGGCTTAGTGTCACTGGTCCCCAAAAAGTGTCAAAAGAGTCAATTAGTGTCCGATTTGTCTGCATCAATATTGCAGTCTTGCAATAAGTCGCTGATCGCCGTCATTACTAGTAAAAAAAAAAAAATCCCATAGTTTGTAGATGCTATAAATTTTGCGCAAATCAATCAGTATTGGGATTTTTTTTTTTTTTTTTTTTTACCGAAAATATGTAGCAGAATACATATTGGCCTAAATGTGTGAAAAAATTAGATTTTTTAAATTTTTTTATTAGCAGAAAGTAAAAAATATTGTTTTTATTTCAATATTATCAGTCTTTTTTTGTTTATAGCGCAAAAAATAAAAACAGCGGAGGTGATCAAATACCACCAAAAGAAAGCTCTATTTGTGGGGAAAAAAAAGGACATCGATTTTATTTGGGTACAGCGTCACACAACCGCGCAATTGTCAGTTATGCCCTGTACACACGGTCGGATTTTCCGACGGAAAATGTGCGATCAGAGCATGTTGTCGAAAATTCCAACCATGTGTGGGCTCCATCTGACTTTTTCCAACGGAATTTCCGACAACAAAATCTGATTGCATAAATTCCGATCGTGTGTAGACAATTCCGACGCACAAAGTGCCACGCATGCTCAGAAGAAATTACGAGACGGAAGCTATTGGCTACTGAACTTCCTCTTTATAGTCCATCATATATGTTGTACGTCAGCGCGTTCTTGACGAACGGAATTTCTGACAAATTTGTGCGACCGTGTGTATGCAAGACAAGTTTGAGCCAACATCCGTCGGAAAAAATCTGATGGATTTTGTTGTCGGAATGTCCGATCGTGTGTACAGGGCATTAGCGTAACGCTGGTTATGAAGGGGGTAAATCTTCCGGAGGTCAATTGGTTAATGTAAACCAATAAAAGAATCTGGACTCTTTTATCCTTCGCTCTGGCGCTCCTTACATTAGAACATGTTCTTTTCTGGTAACCTGCTGAGATACCCACTGGAGGGTAGCCTTGTCTGTTGTGAGGAGCCTAGCTAGAGCCAATGAGCTCTCTGAATGTTTTTGTCCTCTCACTACTTTCTATGATCTCAAACATGTCCAAGCGCCTCTTGGACGCTTTTTTCTTCATCTGTGCCCTCTTCTGGTTTGCATATTTTGTAGGGCTGTTACTGATTTAAAAAAAAAATCAATTAATCGAACACGAAAATTTTAATCGATAAATCGACTAATTTCGATTAATTATAATGCACATAAAGATCCAACTACTTTTAGCTAATCTCCTTGCATTGCAACTCTGCATTAGTCAGTGGTAAATGTCGTATACACTATATACAATCACCCGACACTAGTTAGTTTCCACAATCCATGACTTAACTTCACAGTTCACACAAATACGTTTTAAATTCAAACTCTAGCACTGACGTAAGTCATTTTTTTCCCAACAGTAGCGTGACAATCCCTCCACCTCTGGTCTAACTAATCGCTCTCACCTTATGGCATGGACCCCTGTGCAAACAGGTGGTCATGCAAGCGGGTATCAAAAGGGTTAACACGGACCATAAACTTCTCTCACGTCTCCTTAGATCTCAGCAAGGACGCCAGGTCATGGGTAGAAAGAAAAGATCTAAGTGCTCACCGCTTAAGTATAAAATAAATTTTTTGTGTTCAAACACAAACTACTCACATAAAGATGATAAAAACACAGCATGTAAAGCCGACAATCGTGTTAGTTCCATAGGGCAGCAGCGGGTGACGTCATGCCTAGCTCCTCCCCCGTACGCGTTACGTTCAATCAGAACTTCGACGTCACCGGACTCCTCCCCCTTCCCTTCGTTAGCAGAAGGAGGCACCTGGGGAAGGGGGGAGGAGTCCGGTGACGTCGATGTCCGTGACGTCACCGGATCTCCGACGGAACTCCCTGAAGACCCGGAAGCTGGCGGAGAGGTGAGTACCGATCAAAAAAATTAACGATTAATCGAGGAATTCATCTTTAATTTCAACAGCCCTAATATTTTGTACTGTGACTCCAACAAAGGCTACATTTTCAGCATACTATCCAGGTGGAAAGTTTTGTTTTGTCCCAGAGTCACACCAGACCTTCATTGGCATGTACCGGTATATCGATGATGCTGCTAGTTTTATGCCAGTAATGTGGAAAACACTTGCACCTGTTCCTTTACATCAGTTAAAGTACTGGCACCCCTGACAGTTCTGTGACCCTTTCTATACAGCAAACCACATCAAAGGAAAAGATCAAATCTCAGGTAAGCATTTCACCTAATGAATACATTTCGGGGATCTGATCAGCGTTAACGACTTTAAGAAAGGGAAAAAAAAAACAGGTGATGGTATTATGTTAAGTCTCATTTTGTACTATTTGACAACAATAAAATAAAGAAATCCACTTTAATTAAAAGGTTCATTATTTTTCTGTGAGAAGCCTTTAAAATCACTAAGTGCAGCTAGTGAACACTCTGTACCTATTTTTTTTCAAAGCAACAACGGCTAATGAGTAGCCCACTCTTGAACCGTCACCCTTGGAATTATTAGCACAGTTGACACAAAGCCAAAGGCTAAAAGCTTGCGTTTCATCATGGACATTAACCACTTCAGCCCTGGAAGGATTTGCCCCCTTCCTGACCAGAGCACTTTTTGTGATTCAGCACTGCGTCACCTTAACTGACATTTGCGTGGTCATGAAATGTTGTACCCAAACAAAATCAACGTCCTTTTTTTCCCACAAATAGAGCTTTCTTTGGTGGTATTTGATCCCCTCTGCAGTTTTTATTTTTTGCGCTATAAACAAAAAAAGAGCGACAATTTTGAAAAAAAAGCTAAATTTTTTGCTATAATAAATATCCCACAAAAATATATAAAAAAACAATTTTTTCCTCAATTTAGGCAGATATGTATTTTTCTATTTTTGGTAAAAAAAAAATCGCAATAAGCGTTTATTGATTAGTTTGCGCAAAATTTATAGCGTCTACAAAATAGGGGATAGTTTTATGGAATTTTTATTATTCATTTTTTTTTCTTATTAGTAATGGCAGGGATCTGCGACATTATGGTGGACACATCGGACACTTTTGACACTATTTTTTGACCATTGTCATTTATACAGCGATCAGTGTTATAAAAATGCACTGATTACTGTGTAAATTACACTGGTTAACCACTAGGGGGCGATGAAGGGGTTAAGTGTGTCCTAGTGAGTGATTCTAACTGTGGGGAGGGGTGGGCTTCAACACACATGACAACGATCACTGCTCTTGATGACGAGCTGTAGATCTCTGTCATGACACTAGGCAGAACGGGGAAACACTTTGTTTACAAAGGCATCTCCCCGTTCTACCACGATCACGGGCACCCGACGGACATCGAGTCTGCAAGACCCACGGTCACGGAGAACGCGGTGCACGCGCCCGCAGTGCCGCTTCTTAAAGGGAACATACATGTACGCCCTTTTGCCCACCCGTGCCATTCTGCCAACGTATATCGTCATGCAGCTGTCGGGAAGCGGTTAAAGTGACACTAAACTCCAGTTTAAGAAATAAACAAATCCTATTCAAGTATGTATGATTGACTCAAAAAAGTCCCTTCTATTGCTCCCAGCCCCCTCCAAATATCCAAATTCCTTTATTTTTGCTGCTGTAATCCAACATCCTGTTAGAGGATAGCTAATTAAAAAATGAAGGAAAATTCAGATTTACAACCCTGCAAATCCAGTAAAAACTTGAATTGCGAGCATAATTCGATCCAGAAACATGCTTGTAATCCAAAGCACTCGTATATCAAAGCGAATTTCCCATAAGAAATAATGGAAACTCAGATGATTCGTTCCACAACCATTTATTCATAAATCCTTCCGTTTATAGTCCATATAAAAAGATTATTGCAATGTGATTGATTGTGTAACCATAAAATGTCAATCTACAAATGGAAGCCTCCACCAGGGGATTAGAAGCAAAATCCAGCAGAAGCTACAGGGTATAAAAGAGAGGCGCCTCTAAGTGTAGCAATATTGTTACATTTAACCACTTGCCGACCATCCGCCGCAGTTGTACTGTGGCAGAATGGCACGGCTGTGCGAAACGGCGTTATGTAACGTTGTTTTAGCCTTTGGCCACTAGGGGGCGCGCGTGCCCCCTGCTCGCCCACGGAGCCGATGCGAGTGCCCGGCGGTCGCGATCACCGCCGGGCTCCCGCGATCGCTCAGGGCACACAGAGAATCGGGATCTGTGTGTAAACACACAGTTTCCGGTTCTCTGAGGGAATTTTGCTTAGGGGGGTAAGTGTGAAGATTGTGTGCCGCTTGGCATCTCCACCCTGGATTCTAGATGACCTTGACCCAGCACTGGGCATAGGATAAGAACTGTTCTATATGTATTTCATTTTTTTAAGTGTGTGGATCTCCTTTACTGAAATGTGAAAGCTGAACTCTGAGGGAAATTAAAAAAAAAACCCTTGCATTGTGGCTCCCCCTGCACTTCAGGGTCAAATGCTTGTTTTTGCCTAGGGTACCATTGAAGAGCTATTTTTTCTTACTATTTTACTTGCTCCTGCAGGTACTTCCTCTCCCTGCAGATGGTCCCCCAAACCTGTTTCTCTTCGGCACTCCATCCAGCAGTTGCATTCTGACGTCAATACATACCTCTTGCATTGAGATTCCCTTCGGACTGCAAGGATCAAATGCTCATTTTGGTCCAAGGTACCATTAAAAAGCCTTTTTACTTACTTTATCTTTTGCCTCTGCAGGCTCTTGTCCTCCATGGAAAGAGTCCCCCAAAGTCACTTCTCTTTGGAGCTCCGTTCGGCAGTCACATTCTGACACCATCAAGTACAATGAACTAGCAGTTCTGCATGGTAAGTGAGGATGCTGAAAGCCTACCAACGACCCCGAGTGTCAAAGGAAAGCACTGGTTTCCAAGGGAGTGAGGGCTAAGTTAAGTAAAACTGCTTTTTAATGGCAAAAATTTGTATTAATCATGAGCCATGATTAAGGCCTGAATGGCCGAAACATGTAGGCTCCTTATGTGGCTGTTTTATACAGTTCTTTGTTATTAAATTGATACTCTTTAGTTAGTCTTCACTGATGTGCCAGCTTTTTCCCTGGATTAAAAAATAGTATTCAACCCTTGCAGGGAGAGCCCCATTGTAAGGAGAGTTTAGCATGAAATACTGACAATTCTAGTAAGAGGTTTTGGCTTCATAGCGTAACCTTTCAAAGAAGCAAACTTGAGATTCAATACTCCCAACAAACATTCTGATATAGAGTGCCATTGTGGTGTTTGCCCTGATTTTCATGCTAATAATTGCTAAAAAAAATAGAGTGGAGCCTTTGTGAAAAGGACATCATTTTAATGTAACTGGGGCAAGACAATCTGGTTAGAATGGCTGATGAATATGGCCTATCAAGTCTCGAAGAAACAGATGCTTGTTCAAAAGGGCTTAAATAGCCTTGCAACACTGGATACTGCTCCTACCACTTCTTGCAGACACTGCTTTGTAGTTTTTACCTATAATTTTACAAAACAAAAATGACATAAAAGGCTGTCAACTCTAAGGATTCTAAACTGCAATTTAATATTCCCTGGCAATTCTCTGCCTGACCTTGAGGAGCCCAGCTGATATGTGATATTTGCTTTTCAGACCATCTGCGGGAGCGGTTAAAGCTACAGCCACTGAAACAGACAACATTTGATGCAATCTGCTGTCAGTGATAAAAATGCTAAACATTACTAGATATGAAAAATGAGAGCAATTACCCATAACAACTGTTCAGTTTTGACTGTACTGCTATTGAGGGACCATAGTGGTCAACTACCTTTCAGCATTAGGGTCCTCAGCAGTGTTGCCAACCTACCAGATTGAAATTTACTGACACGACACCCAAAATCTCCTGGCACAGCCAAGTTTTTACTGGCATGTCCAAAAGTTACAAAATGACAATTTTAAGTGCAAATTTTAGTATTTAGGCTACAAACAAGTACAATAGGCAATTAGCGATGTGATTTAAAGCGGTTCTGCACTCGTTTTTTTTTTTTTTTTTGGGCTATATGCCAAGGGCATATAGCTCAATTGGGGGACTTACCTGTTCCATCTTCCATCTCGATCGCCGCCGGTTTTCCTCCGATAAAATTCTTCATCTTCTTCTTGTCTGCTGGGGTCCATCTTGCCTGTGGGCATGTGAAACCCCACAGGCACTTTAGATGGCCCAGCATGCACTGCCGTTACTCGCGCGTGCGCAGTAACGGCACATCTGCCGACATCTCACGAGATTTCGGAAGATGTGGCCGAAATCTCGCGAGATTTCGGAAGATGTACGCACTGACTCCTGGGAACAATGACACCAGATCCCAGGAGACAGTGCGGCCTGACGACGATCGACGCAGAGACCCCGCCCACCCCCGAAGAGACAGAAGACCGGAAGTCATCAATTACAAGGTAAGTAAAAAAAAAAAAAAAAAAACACATTTCATTTAGTACTCTTTGCCTGATTTGGAAGGCAAAGAGATTTACTAAATGAAATGGGTGCAGAACCGCTTTAAGGTAGATATTAGGGCAAAAAAACATACTTCTTATTTTATTTTCGATATAGTAAGTAAGTAGCTCAGGAGGGCAAGAAATTAGAATAGGAAGGCACACACACACATGAAGTTGACTCTTGGTCCCTTCAGTCCACTCCAGTCTAAACAGCACTGACAGCCCTGCTCTCGACCCGCCCTTCTCCTGTCCTACAGACCCACACACAATGCTCTGGCCACTCTGCTTGTCTCCCTTGTGCCATGACATCACACGACACGCTTGGACACCGCCCCCACCAGAGCTGCCTGAACACACTGTAGCAGGGACTTGGATGGTCTCGGCCGGCTCTAGACCGAGCCGAACATCCCAGCCATATTTTTTACTGGCAACTTTTTCCTTTTACTGGCATTTACTGGCAGGAGAAAAATGCCTGTTTTTTACGGTTGGCAACACTGGTCCTCAGTTTGAATCCCAACTAGGACACTACCTGCATGGAGTTTACATGTTCTCCCTGTGCTTGTGAGGGTTTCTTTGGGTACTCAGATTTCCTCCCAAACTACATAGACATGGGTATCGCACATCATTGTGTATTCTTTGCAAAGTGAAACTTCACCTCATCCACTAAGCCCTGGGGCAAATTTCACACAGTATCTCACAAAAGTGAGTACACCCATCACAATTTTGTAAATATTTTATTACATCTTTTCATGTGACAACACTGAAACAATTACACTTTTCTACAATGTAAAGTAGTGAGTGTACAGCTTGTATAACAGTGTAAATTAGCTGCCCCCTCAAAATAACTCAACACACAGGCATTAATGTCTAAACCGCTGGCAACAAAAGTGAGTACACCCCTAAGTGAAAATGTCCAAAAATGTCATGTGACTCATTAATGTTACAAGGTCTCAGGTGTGAATGGGGACCAGGTGTGTCATATTTGGTGTTATCGCTCTCACTCTCTCATACTGGTCACTGGAAGTTCAACATGGCACCTCATGGCAAAGAACTCTGAGGATCTGAAAGAAAGAATTGTTGCTCTACATAAAGATGGCCTGGGCTATAAGAAGATTGCCAAGACCCTGAAACTGAGCTGCAGTATGGTGGCCAAGACCATACAGCGGAAAGTAAAATAATGTTGCGCTAAAAGTGCTGATGTGCATATGACCTAATTGTCTCTGTCGATCACACAGTAAATGAAACTATAGTTTTTACATAAAATGATAATGATAAGATTATGATCATATAATGTAAGAAACACATATAAATGAATAAAATGTGAGAAAAGCTATGATCATAAAAATGTAAAAACACATATAAATGAATAAAATGTGAAGAACGTGAAAACTGAATAAAAATCTAATTTTTTTTTCAGTTTTCACATTCTTCACATTTTATTCATTTATATGTGTTTTTACATTTTTATGATCATAGCTTTTCTCACATTTTATTCATTTATATGTGTTTCTTTTTTTTTTTGTTTCACAAAGAGTGTTTCTTACATTTTATGATCAATCTTATCATTATCATTTTATGTAAAACTATAGTTTTATTTGCTGTGTGATCGACAGAGACAATTAGGTCCTATGCACATCAGCACTTTTAGCGCAACATTATTTTACTTTACATACTTCTACTTACCATTAGTCTTTCGTCAAAAAAAGGTGCAGCTCCCTCCACATGCTAAATCTTCAGCCACAGCGCAATATTTCCCCCCTTTTTCCATTCAAGACCATACAGCGGTTTAACAGGACAGGTTCCACTCAGAACAGGCCTCGCCATGGTCGACCAAAGACGTTGAGAGCACGCGCTCAACGTCATATCCAGAGGTTGTCTTTGGGAAATAGATGTATGAGATGCTGCCAGCATTGCTGCAGAGGTTGAAGAGGTGGGGAATTAGCCTATTAGTGTTCAGACCATACACCACACACTCCATCAAATTGGTCTGCATGGCTGTCGTCCCAGAAAGAAGCGTCTTCTAAAGATGATGCACAAGAAAGCCTGCAAACAGTTTGCTGAAGACAAGCAGACTAAGGACATGGATTACTGGAACCATGTCCTGTGGTCTGATGAGACCAAGATAAACTTATTTGGTTCAGATGGTGTCAAGTGTGTGTGGCAGCAACCAGATGGGTAGTACAAAGACAAGTAGTGTGTCTTGCCTACAGTCAAGCATGGTGGTGGGAGTGTCATGGTCTGGGGCTGCATGAGTGCTGCCGGAACTGGGGAGCTACAGTTCATTGAGGGAACCATGAATGCCAACATGTACTGTGACATACTGAAGCAGAGCATGATCACCTCCCTTCAGACAGTGGGCCGCAGGGAAGTATTCCAACATAATAACGACCCCAAACACACCTCCAAGACGACCACTGCCTTTCTAAAGAAGCTGAGGGTAAAGGTGATGGACTGGCCAAGCATGTCTCCAGACCTAAACCCTATTGAGCATCTCTGGGGCGGTAAAGCGCTGCTAATTTTAGTGGCGCTTTACCACTGTTATAGTGGTGCTTTTTGCCCGCTAGCAGGGTGCTTTTAACCCCCCGCTTGCAGCCGAGGAAATGGTTAAAAGCGCCAGAAAAGCACCGCTGCCCATTGATTTCAATGGGCAGGGTGTAGTGGAGGAGCAGTGCATACTCAGGCTTTCACACTGTGGCTGCAGAACAGGCAGTTTACAGGCGTTTTTCAGGTTAAGACTGGGATGTCATTAAAGTTCATGTGTGTGTAAAGGCAGACGTCCATATATATATATATATATATATATATATATATATATATACACATTTTTTTTTTTTTTACTGGGTATAATTAGGCACATCTTTAGCATAAAAGATGCTAAAGACTTTATCGATATAATTAGTTAGTGCGGTCTATGATTCTTCACATTTCGTTGGACAAAACTGCTAATTTAAGCAAATTTGTGAGCATTTAAGTGAGCGAGATTTTCTTCCTTTATCATATTCTAGTTTAAAAGTCTGGGTCACATCCTAACAATAGACAGGGAAGCATTCTGGCAGGACTCTATACATGGAGAGCGGTAAATAATAGAATTATGAAGCTTGTATCCTGCACACCTGCAACAATTCAATGAAAACATGACAATTCTGGAACCACGCTGACGAGGATGTCAGTAACTCCTGATAACCTTTATTGTGATGAGAAAAAAATAACATTTAGCTCAGTTTTGTTTCGATCCAGTTCTTTCCCATGATACTCCAACGCACTTATATTTTGTATGTCTTTAATTACTTTTGTTCTGTTCATAAAATTGCTGTATTTACTAAGGATGTTCATTGTCTTGAAATTTGAGCTTACAAATTTCCGATTTACGATCCAGATGCTAGAAAAGCTTCCAAACAAAACATGATCTGTATCCAAAATATGGACTCTTTGACTCACAAAAGTGATACATCCAATCTGCAATAAAGCTGAACTCCAGGCACGTAATCAGGCCAATCTCCAGGCAAAATTGGCCACCATTCCCCCCTTATAACGCATCCAATAGCCCCCTCCCGCCCATTCACATTTTATAAAAAAATAAAACTTTCATAAACCCTTTTTCAATTACACGGACCTGCCATCATGTAACCCACAGTGGCTCCTCTACCAGGAGTGAAGATAGGCAATCCACTGCTGCAGTCATGGCCTGCCACCGACCATTCTTGTTACCACCATCATGTAACCCACAGTGGCTCCTCTTCCACGAGTGAAGATAGGTGATCCACTGCTGCAGTCATGGCCTGCCACCGACCATTCTTGTTACCACCATCATGTAACCCACAGTGGCTCCTCTCCCACGAGTGAAGATAGGTGATCCACTGCTGCAGTCATGGCCTGCCACCGACCATTCTTGTTACCACCATCATCTAACCCACAGTGGTTCCTCTATCAGGAGTGAAGATAGGTGATCCACTGCTGCAGTCTTGGCCTGCCACCGACCATTCTTTTTACCACCCTCTTTGAGACATTATCACAACGCTGCTTAAGGATCCTGTGAGAATCCTGCAGATGGTCCCAGTGGCATGTGCCCATATCTCTGCATGTAGGCACCCTCCCAACTTCTCAGTGAAGAAGCAAGAAGACTCGAGACCCATGTGGATTTAGATGGGTATTTAAGGCATTTGAAAATCAGTGCACTAGCACACCATCAATGCATTACATTTTTGTAATGCTAATGTATTTGTAGTACCCTGGAGTTTAGGCAGGGTTGCTCCTTGCAAATTTACTTGCCAGGAAATTTTTCTGGTTTATTGTTAGAGATTTATTGATTTCTCCCCAAGTTTGGCCTTGTTGCACTTTTCTCTTCTACCACTAGGTGGCCGGGTACTTGGTGGTACTAGATACGGGAAGGGCAACGCAAGGTCAGGGTATGGGTATATGGGGTATCTCAGCCAATGGGCAGGGGTTTTCTTGAATCCCTTGGCCTGCTGGGAGAGCCTATATATTCGGGTGGAGTCAGGTGATCTATGTTCTGTGCCACCTGAACAGCTGTCTGGGTGAATGTGTGTTGTATTGCCTGGGCTGATAGGGTGGAGATTGGGCCTATCCCGGGCACATCTGGCTGCTAGGCTGTCTGAGGGCCTATCCAGAAGCAAAAGAGCAGCGCAGGGTTGAGACTGCGGCTTGCAGTCCAACCAAAGTGACAGTTCTGCCGGCCGGAGAACCTGACCTGTTGTGGTCAGAGGTAGAGGGGAAGCTGCCCCCTGTAAGGGACTATCCACCTAATTACCAGGGACCACAGTGAGTAACTGAAGCAAGTACCGGAGCAGCATTCTCACCAACTGGGGACGAATCAGGAAACTTCAGTGGGTATTAAGCCAGGGACCCAGCCAGCGGAGGCGACGTTTACAGAGCAGCCTTGGTAGTCAAGCCGAGCGGGCCAGCGGGGTGAAAGTTAAGAGGTATCTAGAGTGCCAAGCTAGTGACCCAGAAGAGAAGCTGGGGTGACATTTGAAGAAGATACCACAGTGAAGATTTGAGGAGCTCAAGGGGTTCAGTGGCAGTGAATCAGCGGGTCTAGTGAGAGACCGGAAGCTCAGTGGGCTGAAGAACTACAAGGAGTGATTGTAGTGGAATAGAAAAGAACTGTTCAGCTTTGTGTTAGGAACTGTTAAAGACTGTTGCCATAGGAGACAGCATTCCTGCACATGCAGATGTGGTGTCTTGCTGGATGCCTTCCCCTGCATGGTTGTCCTCCTATTGAAGTCTTGGAGTCTGCCAATTAATTTTGCAACTAAGGGTGTCCTGGCCCTAACACTCTCTCCCCCAAAAAAAGTTTGTTAAGAGAAATAAACTTTCTTTTGCATTCAAGAAGTGTCTGGTGCCCAATAACTTTAACTACTATGCACCCACCATGCCTCACAACCCACTACATACAGAAGGATGTCAACTATCCCTGGCCCTGGAGGTTCTCATTAGATCAAAGGAGGCCTGGGACCATGCTACATATTCAAGACCCTGGGCAAAAAAACATTTTCTGCCCCCCCCCCCCCCCCCTTCCATGCAATTTTGCTCTCCACCTGCTCTGAGACATACAAAAAATAGCAGCTAGACTCAAAATCAGTTTACTGAATCAGATCAGGCAGCGATTGCGATTGGTTGCCAGAGGTTACAGTGTATCATTACCACTCAGTGACTGACTGTTAGAGGTTACAGCACACATTATGTTTCACTGATTAATTGCTAAAGGTTAAAGCACATGACTTTTGCTTGTTGATTGGTTGCTAGTGATTACTGTACATCAATACTGCTCACTGATTGGTTGCTAGAGGTTACTGGACATCCTTACCACTCACTAATTGGTTGCTAGAGGTTACTGCACATTATTACTGCTCCCTGATTGATTGCTAGAGTTTACTGCATATCCTTACCGCTTAATGATTGGTTGCAAGAGGTTAGTGCACATCATTACTGCTCACTGATTGGTTGCTAAAGGTTACAGCACATCATCTCCTCACTGCCTGCACACCATGGACTGGGGAGGTGAGGGGACCCATCAATAGACAGAAAACTCCTAGGGATCCTAGGACTCCTGGGATCAGTGGCAATGCTGGGGGGAGGGGGTGTGATCAGTGGCAATTCTGGGGGTTGATGGAATCAGTGGCAGTGGTGGGGGGATGGGATTAGTTAGGAGGCAGTACACTGTGGCAAATTCTGAATCATGTAGAGCAAAGCTGTACATCTTTGGCAAGTATATAGTGGTGGATTCTATACTGACCATCAATGTAATGGGGGATTTACACTGACCACCAATGTGAGGGGGAATTTGCACTGACCACCATGTAAGGGGGGATTTTATGCCACCCACCAATATAAAGAGGGATTTCTACACTGACACCAATGTAATAGGAGCATTTACACCAAGCACCAGTGTAAGGGGGATATACAATGACCTCCATGTAGGGGGCAATTTACACTGACAACCATTGTAGAGGAGATTTGTACTGACCACCAATGTAAGGTGACACTTCTACACCGACCACCAATGTTAGGGGGAATTTACACTGACCACAAGTGTAAAGGGGGATTTACACTGACCATGAGTGTAAGGGCAATTCTGCAATTGCCACCAATGTAAAGGGAAATGTACACCGATCACCAATGTAATGAAGAGTTTACACTGACAATCAATGTAATGGGGAATTTTTCCTCAACAACCAATAAAGGGGGATTTCTACACTGGCCACCAATGTAAGGGGGGATTTACACTCACCACCAATTTAAAGGGGGCTTCTACATGGACCACCAATGTAAGGGAGGATTTGAAACTGATCACAAATGCAAGTTTGGATTTTTTACCGATTACCAATATGAAGAGGAGTTTCTACACTGGCCACCAATGTAATGGGGATTTACACTGACCACTAATGTAATAGGAGCATTCACAGTAACCACCAATGTAAGGAGGGATTTACACTGACCACCAATGTAAGGGGGACCTTCACACTGGCCACTAGTGTGAATGAAAGGATTGTACACCAAGCCCCAATGTAATGAGAAGATTTACACTGACCACCAATGTAACTGAGACATTTAGACTGCATTAACATTTGTGTGTGTCAGGAACGCATGCAAAATTACTTTCCCGACACCGCAGAAACGTGCTACCCTTTAGCAGATACACAGCAGTGCCATTAATTGTTAATGACACCCACAAGCATCTGCTGAGATGTGCGTATTCACATGCACAAAAATTCAGGGTGCTGTGGCACCATGTTATTTTGAAAAAAGGTTCCACCTCCAATTTGCTTACCTTTGCAGAACAGGCTGTTCTGGCTTAATGACCACAGTTGTAGGCAGGACTTTCAAGTGACTTTCAAGCATGCCCCTTTACCTCCCCAGTGGGCAGCAATCAGCAGAAGTGATGGTGGATATGACCTCAGGGGGAAGCATTATATACATATGAATGCCACCTCTATTTCCATATCAATGCTGCCGTTCCGTTTCTATTTACATATTAATGCCACGGCTATTTACATATCAATGCAGGTTATTTACATGTAAACACAGGGTCTGCAGGTGAGTCATCTGTACACATCAATGCAGGTTATTTACATGTAAACACAGGGTCTTGCAGGGGAGTCATCTGTACATGGCAATAGGGCAGAGCTGGGCAGCATTAGTAACAGAACTTCACACTGAGATATCGGGACACAGCACGGGACTAAAACTTCAAGGGACAAGGGAAATTTAAAACTGGGATAGTTGGCAAGTATGAGGCAGCTGCTTTGGGCCCCACAACAATGATGGGGCCCAGGGCAGCTGCCCCTTTTGCCCTGCCTTAATCTCCCCCCCCCCCCTTAGACAGCCTGGAGAACATACTTACTCAACCCCAACATTTGTGAGCAACTGCTTACATGCATGCTATTTTCAAATGCAACTTTTGTACGTTCTTGAATCTGTCTTTAAACTGAAAACAATCAAATGTTCTGTATCAAAGAGGTAGTAATAAACATGGGGGGTTCTTTGGGTTGCTATACATTGTCTATGGAAGAGGGCCGAGTGCCAGTGGGCCTAACTTTATACCAGTGATGTAGATGGTGGCAGTAAGCTCTGGAATGCAGGATATAAGCAGAAAAGAGGTGAGGGACCAAAGGAGGAGGTGACAATCTCTTAAATTACTGCAAACTCCTTTTATTCATTATTCAAATGATCATTGTTTCCAAGAGGCGTAATGTTCTTATGGGAACACAGCTGCTGCGATACTTTACTTTCAAGAATTGTTCTTTCTGCCCCCATCTATAAGCCTTTCTCTTACAGTATAGTCAAGAATGAAACATGGTAACCCCGTAAAATTAGCCAAGGTGAAGGGTGAAGATTGAATCTCCTTTAGATTTTTTCTGTAATGCAGCTGCAATGAACATAGGCTTTAATTGATAGAATTCAGCTTTGTAACCCAAGACGGCAGCAAGAACATGTAATTCTGGGCTCGGTTTCAGTTGATAGCTGTTCATGCTCAGCTGATGGTCTGAACAGGAGAATGAGGTCTTTGTGATTATCGAGTTTCCATCACAACAGTTTTCTTCTTTTCTTGCAGAAGAGTCTGTAACCATGACCTCTTAGGGGAAATTTGATAAAAGGAGAAAAAAAAAAAGACAAAACATTTTCATGTACATGCAGATAAAAATTTGTTTATATACAAAGGAATGTGCAAAGACCATTGGCTGGCCTGAGCCAGTGGAAAAAGATCAGTGGTTAAACTAAACATAAAGCCAAAACGCTTAAATATTTTTGATAGAGTAGGGAATAGTCACAATGTCTGTGTCACAATGGGGAGATTTCCGTTCACTTCCTGTTCCAGAGACACCACAAGAAGTGGGAGAAAATCCATTTACACTAGTGGTCCTCTCTGTAGATCATTTTTTAGAGGGCATTTGACAGGCAGTAGGGAGGCAATATGTGACCTCTTCATCACCTGTTTTAACCCTGAAAGAAACCTGCACCGTGTAGTCAGGTGCTTGGCTAGAGACAGAGAGCGATTTAGGCCAGTGCACTCTGTGCTCCCAATGGACTTCAGCTGAATGGGTTAACACTACCTGGCCACTATCAACCAGGGGGAGCTGACAAGCAGAAGGAGCTCAAGAGACTTTATGGTTGGCAGCACTGAATCATGGGAGAAGAAGTTCAGGAAAGAAACGTAACTATGGCAGTCTTTGGAGGATTGGACTACAATTCCCAATGGGAGCTTGGTATAAAGGGAGATAGAGTTGTATTTTCTCAGGCTGCATACTAAAGAACTTTCTCTTTGCTGTGGGGAAAACGAGGTGTGCACATCACTGCTCCTGTGTGCACATCCACAGGCTACAAGACTGTGGCCATAAGCTGAGGACCCAAGTTGCTCCAAGCAAATCCATCTGAACAGTGGGACCCCCTGTTGCTGTATCGCTAGGACTGGTGAGAACACAATGCTGCCATTAACTTAAGCTGTTGCTGCTAGCAGAAACTGAGCACATAGGGACTAGACGTCTAACTGGCAGCATTATTTATTTCATGAAGACTTTACTGGGACTGTACTCATGTTCACCACTGTGAAGACTAGGCCTCAACGCTAGCCGGCTGAAGAACTAGGGCTAAGGACTTCTCACTCAGATAACTGCTTCACAAGAACTTTGCCTATTGTCCACATGCAAAGCATCATAGCCAAAAGCATGTGTACATCTCCCATCGACTGCCCTTGTAGCATATATAGGAGAAGTTGCGGGGAGGTAAAAATGACGCTCAACTATGCATTTTTATGGTCCCTTCCTCCCTAACCAGAAGTGTAATTGAGGCCTTAGACAGCTGTTGCTTAATCAGGTGCCTCCAATCGAAGGCTTTCCCTCATGTCCTGTCATGATGATAATTGTAAAACTGTGGATGTCCTAGTAACAGAACAAATATAGATGATGTACCTCCCTAGTAGTTTTGAAATGTAGTGTTTTGAAATGCAAACTAAAATGCACAACAAAGTGTGTCAAGGCAGGTTTTTACATGTTTTGACGTATTTCCATTGATTTCTTTCAAAAGCTTTATTAGGTCTTTGTTTAAAAGAAACAGAAACAGTTTAGGCATTAATAGCATTGCTTAAAGGTTACAATTACCCATAAGTAGTATTTTATTTAGAGGTTTTCTTTGTCAGTGTAAAAGTTTTGGTGAACATGACTAAAGTTCAGGTGCCAAAACCAAACCCCATTGAAGGTAATGGAAACAGAATGTTAAAAAAAAACAGCCCTGGTCATCAATTAGGCTAATAGGCTCTAATAGGCAAGGGATTGTCAAACAAAACAAAACAAAAGAAATGTTTTTAAATGTCACTTTTTCATTTGAAGCAAAAAAAGAAAAAACTCCTTTAAATAACATGCCTGGGGGATGTCCTGATATTTACCAAGGAAAGAATGTCTGAACTTATTCTAGATGTGGGTCTGGAATAGATGTTAATGGGGAACAGCCACATGCAAAAAGGAACGGCGTGAGCTTCCCCCATCAGTTATGATATGAATTTTAAGGGGGACCCCAAGCAAAATACAAAAAGAAAAAAAAAACAGTATTTTTGTGGGTTTTAAGGAGGAACATCATGCAACAAAAAAAACCCCAAAGAACATGGCATCCCCCAAAAATCCATACCAGACCCTTATGTGAGTATATAGATTGGCAGGTGTCCCCTTCTCCCCAAATGATACAAGGCCACATAGGGAGGTACCTTTCCTGGCTCAGTGGTTGTGGGGGTCTGTTTATCGGAATCTGAAAGTCCCTTTTAACAATAACTGGGCTCCCATGTGAAAAAGCCCACTATGTAAATCTACTATCAATCATGTCATCCAGCAATGTAGATCCACCGAAAGAAAAAAAAAGCACTACTGAGGCAGATCTGGTCCCTTAACTTCACTCCCATGCAGGTCATATGTAGAAAGTGGCAGGGTCTGTTGAGTGATTTCATTAACCAAATTTTTCTGTGGCCATATTTAGTGAATGTCACTGTCCAAATATGGCCACGTAGCCATATTTCTCCAGTGATGTCACGCTAACCCTGGCCCTTTCTGGCCAGTAAGCGAATGGGGTCTGGTGAAGTCCTTGGTTGTTGCTTAGTGCTATGGACACAGAGGGTACCAGCACCCGTTACTTACTTAGCAACTGTTGACAGCACGGAATCTGTCATATATAGCAACTGTAGAAATACCATTCAGCTCCCACCAAAGGAGTTAAAAGTCTGGCAAACATATGTCTGGATTGGACTTCAAGCCTTTTCTCTAGTAGTCACCAAGATATACAACATAAGATATATGCAGCCTCATTCTGATACTCAACACCTGTGTTTAAGATTCTCCCATAATATACCACTTCATATCTCAATACTGCTGAATACTTCTATTGTAACCAAAATGCGATGGATATCAAGACTAGGAATTAAAGATCAATTGACAATCTCTCAATTGAACTCTATGCTTCAATTCCTGTAGCTATTGGGGTTTTACCCTTGGGGAAATCCTTATGTTTATATGGTTGTAGACTGTTATACTTGACTACGCAAACTCCCTTTACATAGGGTTACCCCAATATCAACTTGCGCGCTTACAACTTATCCAAAACACGGCGGCAAGGCTGATAACAGGAAAAAAAACCCTGGGAATCCATCTCCCCTTCCCTGAGGAGCCTACACTGGCTAACCGTAAAGAATCGGGTCATATTCAAGACCCTCTGCCTCACCCACAAATGCACCCATGGAGACGCTCCCCAATACCTTCTCGAGAAAATAAAACACTACACACCCAATCGCAGTCTCCGATCGTCTAACCAAAACCTCCTCCTCATTCCCAAATCCCGCTACAAATCTAAGGGGGAACGGAGATTCGCTGTCCAAGGACCACGGCTATGGAACGCTCTACCGAACAATATCCGCATGGAAGAAAACCATCAGGCCTTCAGGAAAAAAATCAAGACCTACCTCTTCTAAGAAGCTTGACAACAAAGCACGAATACAGCGCCTTGAGGCGATTCAGTTTGCATTGTAGCACTATACAAATTATTCATTCATTCATTCATTCATTCATTATCTGTTGGGGTTTGAAACCAAATATTGTATGTACAAATACAAAGATTTTCACATTTTTTAAAATATGTCAGTGTGCCTGGGTTTGCAAGTATTGCCGCGTACACACGATCGGAAATTCTGCCAGCAAAAGTCAGATGAGAGCTTTTGGTCAGAAATTGAGACCGTGTGTATGCTCCATCGGACTTTTGCTGGCGGAATTCCAGCCAGCAAAAGATTGAGAGCAGGTTCTCATTTTTTCGGTCAAAAAAAGTTATAATCGGAAATTCTAATACCAATTCTAGTACCAATTCTGACGTGCAAAGTTCCTAAGCATGCTCAGAAACAATTTGACGCATGCTCAGAAGCATTAAACTTAATTTTCTCGGCTCGTCGTAGTGTTGTACATGACCGCGTTCTTGGCGGTCGAAAGTTCAGCAAACTTTTGTGTGACTGTGTGTATGCAAGCCAAGCTTGAGCGGAATTCCGTCAGAAAATACATCCAGGATTTTCCCGACGGAAAATACGCTTGTGTGTACGGGGCATTAGTCTTCTTTAGAAGTATTATTCCATATTGCTTCTGCGTGTGTAATGTAATTAACTGTGAACTATATACTGTATGCATTATACTTATCTATGCAGCAGGTTGCGCTGCAGTATTTTATAATACGAAGTAATGACAGGATGTACCGTCTGTATCTAAATGTGTACTTGTTTGTGTTTGGTTCCTGTTTCATGTTTCATGCTGTAAGACATGTTCTGTAATCCTCCATAAAAGCAAAGCTATTGCTGCAAACAAGAAGCTTCCAGCGCATGATTTCAATACTCTGACAACAATATGAAACCCTTCTGGATTGTTAGAACCAATGAATGTTTATTATTATTTGTATATGTGCAAGGCCATGCATTTGATTTGAAAGGATTTTAACTTATGTTGTGTGAAATAAAATGGTCTTTTTATACTTTAGGTCTGGCTTGCTATGAAAATAATTGTTATATACAGGCTTTTTCTCATGCATGAGGTGTCTTGGTTTAGAATTTTTTTTTTTCATTTTTAGATTTCACAATCTGCACCTGCTGGGGCCATGTACCATCTCAACAGTACCTTGTAAGAATTTTCTAGGGCAATTACTGTATATTTGTTTAGCTTTTAGCAACTCCAGAACATAGCTACTACCAGCTCAGCTATTGTTGAGTTTCACCCAGCTCATGCTTCCACTGCCACATATAAGGGGTTTCAGAATGGATGGGTCCAGGCAAATTAAAGGCATTATATAAAGATTGGAGTCCTCCAAGAATTACCGCTCAAAGTCTGTGATTTTAATAAGGGGTTAGCAGTTTACCCCCAGAAGTGGGAGGTGTGAGGAAATAAGTAATTTGGAAAATTTGACTGTGTTCCAGCATTATAAGGATTAGTACAAGTTAGGATCCACTGTGGATGGTCTCAGATGTTTGGGAAGCCATTCAATGGGATAAGCAACCTTGGTTGTGGTGAAACTACAAATCTCAACATGCCTCTGCTTCTGGGATTCACATCTCTGGCTGTTGGAATCTTGATGTGTCCCATGGAATTCCTTGTGATAGGAATAAAAGTGATCAAAATTTTTTAAAGGGACAGTGTAAAAAAATAAATAAAAACATAATTAAATAAATAAATAAATAAAATTGTTTAAAGTACCCCCATCCCCCCGAGCTCACATGATCACGTTGATCATGTTGACCATACTCCTGTCCATCCAAAAGACCAAACATCCCGAATCTCTTCCCCCAGTGTTCAACTGCTACTTTGATTGGAAATAACCTCAACAACTGGCCCTGGAGGAGATTTCCACTAAAGCATTTTGTGTCATCATGCTGTTATGGGAGGCGGATCATCCATCAATCAAGATGCGATATCCCACCCACTGTGTTATTTTTTAGTTACTGGGCATGAAGGAGGAGGGAGGGACTGGGCTGTCATTTAGGATCTGTATATACGCCCACATTTGTGATGTCAATATCATGTCACCTGAAAAGCTCGGCTCAAACAGGATATATTCTCTTCAGCAATAGAGACCAAACTGAGCATGTGCAGCAGTACTACCCTCACTGTGTCTTATCTGGCCTTGCCAAGAGAGACTCTGCAGGAGAGGGAGGATCTGTCCACACAGGATCAAAGAGCCTTTTTACACAATACAGAGGATTAACCCCTTAAGTTCTACAGTGAGTATAACAAGCATGCTATTCTGCATATACAGACAGATTTTACTGTTGTGGGTTTAGTAACACTTTAATTGATTTTAAGGATCAAATTGAGCACCTCTTCTCAGCCAGTGAGACCTTTATATTTTGATGACAACCTAATGTCCAAATCATCACTCATAGGTTGAGTATCCCTTATGTAATAAAGTGAAGCCTCAACACCTTTTGTAGCCCAAGCTAGACATGGACGAAAAGCCCTACCCATGGGCATAACCCTGCAAGCAAAAACAAAGTGCCCCAACAACACCTGGATCTGCTTAAAAAAGAAGTAGGGTTTTCTTTTTCCCATTTATACTTACCTAGGTGGATGCAGCATCAGTCCGATATTGCATCTGTCGCCCGGCGCCTCTGCACTAAAAGCCGAGCGATCGAACATCACTGATCGATCGGTTTAGAGCTTTGTGAGCTGAGAACTGTAGACTGTCAGTCACAGCTCTCTGCTCTTCTCCCTCCTCGCTCACTGGAGCGCTGGGCTGGGGAGGTGTGGGGAGCGGCCATCTCAGGCTCTCAGCGGCTCGCGGATAGGCTGATACGGTTTTCAGTCCAAGCACCTGGTGGATCCAGACTCCCATTGTCGGGATGACACAGTGCCTGGACTGAAATCCGTGACGTCAGCAGAGAGCGGACTTCAGCCCGCTGTCTGCTGAAAACAGGTCACAGGCGTGCAAAACTAATTGCACTCCTGTGATTCATAGGAGAAGCCTAGTCAAACGAGCTTTGGCTGGACTTCGCCTTTAAGTTATAGTTTCATAGTGCTGTATGCCAGTTGAAGAAGTGAACACAAGCATTCCAGGTATCAATTTTGATACCCAAAAAGATAAATCCTGGGCAGGGCTCTCCGTCTTGTCTTTGACCAAGGGTACTATAAATTCTTTGCATAAATCTTTGAAAACCTGCAATAACTGTTGAAATAGTTGGCTTTCAAATGGTTCAATGAATAGGAAGTCATTTAAATAGTGTAGTAGAGAAGAATATTATTATTATTATAATAAAGGTTTTATATAGCGCCAACAGTTTGCGCAGCACTTAACAAAATAAAGGCAGACATTACAGTTACATTACAATTTGGTACAAGAGGGCCCTGCTCATTAGAGCTTACAATCTAAAAAGGGAGGGTCAATTGATACCAAAGGTAATAGCTGTGGGGGATGAGCTGATGGAGGAAGTAAAACAGTGTATTAGTTAGAAGCGGGATAGGCTTCTTTAAAGAGAAGGGTTTTCAGGGATCGTCTAAAGATGGATAGATTAGGGGACAGTCGGACAGATTGGGGTAGGGAGTTCCAAAGGATGGGAGAAGCTCTGGAGAAATCCTGGAGGCGAGCATGGGAGGAGGTGACAAAGAATAACCAGAAAACTTATAAACAACCCATAAAAAAAAAATGAAAGTTTTCAAAATAATAACAAAATTAAATAACATAGCCTATTGGCAGGCACAAGTCTACAAAACAATCGCTGTTAAAATAACAACCCAGAAGATGAAAGAATTCATGATAAACAGGAAGGAGTCTAAAGGCAGTTTCAATATCTGCCTTGGCTAAAAGTGCCTTGGCCTCAGAAGAAGTGGTGAGTGATAAAGCTTTGTCAGAGAACTCATACTGCGTTCTTGGCTCTTCTTTTTTTTTAAATTTACCAAAAGACCAACCAAGTGAGAAGATGATGTATGAGTTTGAATGTTCCTAGTTCTTTTTTCAATATCAATCCCAGTGGAAAAAACTTGAATGAGTTTATGATAAGGTGGGAAGAACAAAGGACCAGCAATGCAACCCGACTCAACTTCTTTTTGGAACTTCATCAACTACCTGCTCATGCAGGGATTTTAAATTGTCAGACATAATGGGAAAGACTGAGTATCCTGAGCTAAAAAGAATCCTAAAACCCACTCTGAAGCCAACATTAATGAATGATCAATCTCTACTGAGAGGGTACCAGTCTGGCCATATGACCATACTATGTCCTATGTTTACTGGGGTCCTTTTGTCTAGGAAGCTCAGTTTTTAGGCAAGCTTCTCCAATGGGCTTCCCATTCTGAAACTTTGTGTGGCTGATTGAGTTTCACCCCAGTGGGAACACGTTTTTAAAACTATAGTAATTGTACCATCTGCAGTGATTCTCAAACATCCAGCAAGCACATTTTGGAAATTGTCAATGCTCCAGTAGAAGCTCAGGATGAATATGGAATGGCCAACGGTCTATGTGGGCACATCAATATCAACCATAAGCTTCGATCTTGACAGTTAAAACTGAGTTCTTTGTTGACTGATCATTTTTTGTGTAATTGAGTATCTTTGGTAGTTAAACCAACATTGCAAACCATCAACCTTGTAAGCCCCCTTATTAAAGCCAGGAGGAATTCTGGAAACCTTTCAAACAATATGCTGGAATAAACACAGAAACCTTGCAGTCAACTGCAAATGGTTGATAGCAGCAATTTTGTTTTGAATGCTAAAACCAATCAGTATAGACTTGTCAACTGTTTCCTTGTATGGTTTACCAAGGAAAGCAAATTTACTAACTCCCATTTTTCCCAATGTTTTTCATCTACCTCTGTGGAAAAGTGTGCCCAAGGGAGAAATTGAGGATAACATAGCACTCGAAGCACCAACTATGTGTCCAGCGGCAGCACCACTACTAGGTTGGACACCTATGCACAATAAAAGGTTTTAATCATGTCAAACAATCTATAATCAGAAACAGAATTAACTGCAGAGTCACATTCCCTTCCCAAAACGGAATTTCAGGCCCCTTTCACACTTGTGTGACTTCAAAGTCGCGCAATTTTGCGGCGATTCGCGGCCAAGAAAATCCAGCGATTTTTGCCACGATTTTGCCGCGATTTCAAGGAATGCCTGTGTAAGTGGCCTCAAAATCGGACCAAAGTAGTGCAGGGACTACTTTGAAGTCGTACTAATATGAATGGCTGTCATTGGAAATCATGGGGAACGACTTGTCATGCTACTTTGCAGTCCCAAATCGTGGGACAAGTCGTAAAAGTGTGAAAGGGGCTTAACTCAGATTTTAAAAATGTGGGCCAGTGGGTGGTTGCTTATCATTCAGGGCAGCAGGGAGGGCCATCACTGCTGAGGAGGAACAAGCACAACTGCTTGAAAAATAAGTTTGATCCTGTGGATGTGGAGATACTGCTGTGTCTGTTTGTCATGGGAAGGGGTGGATCTACTGGTGACGGCATTGAACTGCTTCAACCTGTACCACCTGTAGCCTTCAGCAGTTCCTCGCTGCCAGCAAAGGACAGGTATTGGAGTGAATATACTTATACTGTTGATGGATCTGGGGTTCTTGTGTGCAACAGCAGTGAGCAGGTGGAGGAAAACTTCTGGCAGCAGCCCATAAAGCACCTGTGATCCACTGCCAACTGGGCTCTGTCTTCTCTGAAGGCATGTGGAACTAGGGCTGAGGCAGGAAGATGGTCTTGCACCTTTAGGCCTCCTAAATGGCCAAGCATTGGCATCCTCTGGGACCAATGCTGGCAGGGAAGAAGGGACAGAACCAGGGCCCTAGAAAAAAGAGGCATAAGCAAGGCATCTTCCCTTCTCTTAACCAGCTCCTGAAGCATGTGGCATCAATAGGAAGATCCTCGCATGCAGATGACTCCGCAGACGGCTGCTCCATCTTCAGGCCTGTAATCCACCCTTTCAATTTTCTTCTGTTAAATTAAAAAGACAACCCAAAAGCAGCCCAACCAATAACGGCCTAGGCATAGACAGGGGTGTTAAACACTATCCAAAGTCATTTTCTGCGTCCAGCAGTCAAGGCCTTCTTTTTTTTTAACTACAATGGGCCTTACATTCTTTAAAGTTCAATTCATTAGGCTACAGTGCATGTGTTAAGTGCCATAACAACATTTATCTTTGGCAGATGACTGTTATTTTCAGGTCTCATTAGCTCTCACTGCTGAAAATAAGTCTTTACAGCAGATAATGAGCATTACAGCTTAGTGATATAAACCTATAATCATTAATAGGGTGGATTCTTCTAACATAACATTACAAGAACTGTAAAAAATGTATTAATTAAATAGCAATGTATTTATACACAGAAACAGCTGCTCACTATATTAGATAAGAGACTTTTGGCACAATGCCAAAAGACAAATTGGACCTAGAGTGTGTGTATTGGAATTGTGTGTGGTTGTATGCATTTGTGTTTGTACGTCTTGTGGATTTGTGCATATTAGTGCGACCTTTATTACTATCAGACCCTGAACTCCTCTGGGGCAGGAACTGAGCTGAACAAGATAAAAATAAAAAAACAAAAACGTTTGTTTACATGGCTGACCCTGACTTAGTATACTCTTTGACTTTATAACACCAGCATAGTAGTAGCAATACTAATAATAGTTATTACTGACAATCTAATGTAAGCTACCTTCATGTTGTGAGTTTTGCCTGTCTGCTGGCCACCTCAATACAGGGCACTTACACCCCCCTTCCTGCCCAGGCCAATTTTCAGCTTTCAGCGCTGTCACAGTTTGAATGACAATTGTACAGTCATGCTACACTGCACCCAAACATAATTTTTATCATTTTGTTCCCACAAATAGAGCTTTCTTTTGGTGGTATTTGATCACCTCTGCGTTTTTTATTTTTTGCTAAACAAATAAAAAAAGACCTAAAATTTTGAAAAAAATAAATAAAAATGTCTTTTGTTTCTGTTATAAAATTTTGTAAATAAGTATGTTTTCTCCTTCACTGATTGGCACTGATAAGGTGGCACCGATGAGGTGGCACCAATGAGGTGGCACTGACAATGGGCACTGATAGGTGGCCCTGATGGGCACTGGTAGACGGCACTGATGGGTGGCACTGATATGCAGCACTGATGGGCATTGATAGGCTGCACTGATGGGCACTCATGGGTGGCACTGGTTGCCACTGATGGGCACTGATAGGCGACACTGATGGGCAGTGAAAGGCTGCACTGATGGGTACTTATGGGTGGCACTGATAGCCACCACTGCTTGACACCGATGGGCACTGATAGGCGGCACTGCTGGGCACTGATACGTGGCACTGATGGGAACTGATATGCGAGACTGAGGGAATTGTTAGGCATCACTGACGGCACTGGCAGGCATTGGGGATAGACACTGATTGGCAGCTGCCTGGGCACTGATTGGCATTTCCCTGGTGGTCTAGGGTGGCATACCTGGTGGTCCAGTGTGGTGGCATCCCTGGTGGTCCTGGGTGGGCATCCTGGTGGTCCTGGGTGGGCATCCGAGGGGGGGGGCTGCACTGATAAACAATTAAGCACAGACCCCCCCTGTCGATCCTCTCTCCTCTACTCGCGTCTGTCAGACGTGAGTGAGGAAAAGCCCATCAACGGCTCTTCCTGTTTACATTGTGATCAGCCTTCAGGCTCTTTACCTAGATCAGTGTAGCGGTGGCTCAGACTGACAAACCGCACCACCAATCGCTGCAATGCGTGCCCCTGTGGGCGCACGAGAGCGGCCATTTTGGGAGGCTGTCATATGATGTCCACCCAGAACGAGAGCCATGCCGGGAAGCCTGTCCACAAGGTTTAGGAGTGTGTCTATGGGAATGTTTGACCATTCTTCCAGAAGCGCATTTGTGAGGTCAGGCACTAATGTGGACAAGAAGGCCTGGCTCACAGTCTCCACACTAATTGATACCAAAGGTATTCTATCAGGTCGAGGTCAGAACTCTGTGCAGGCCAGTCAAGTTCCTCCACCCCAAACTCGCTCATCCATGTCTTTATGGACCTTGCTATGTGCACTGGTCCAAATCATTTGGTGGAGGGGGGTTATGGTGTGGGGTTGTTTTTCAGGGGTTGGGCTTGGCCCCTTAGTTCCAGTGAAGGGAACACTTAAGGCATCAGCATACCAAGACAGTTTAGACAATTTCATAATTCTAACTTTGTAGGAACAGTTTGGGGATGGCCCCTTCCTGTTCTTACATGACTGCGCACCAGTGCACAAAGCAAGGTCCATAAAGACATGGCTGAGCAAGTTTAGGGTGGAGGAACTCGACTGGCCTGACCTCAACCAGATAGAACACCTTTGGGATGAATTAGAGCGGAGAATGTGAGCCAGGCCTTCTTGTCCACATCAGTGCCTGACCTCACAACTGCACTTCTGGAAGAATGGTCAAACATTCCCATAGACACTCCTAAACCTTGTGGACAGCCTTCCCAGAAAAGTTGAGGCTATTATAGCTGCAAAGGGTGGGCCAACTCAATATTGAACCCTACGGACTAAGACTGGGATGCCATTAAAGTCCAGGTGTGTGTAAAGGCAGGCGGCCCAATACTTTTGACAATATAGTGTATGTAGAGGTACACATAAACCATCAGTTTGATCTTTGTTCAAATTTTCCCCAGCTATACAGAACACCTCTCTAATAATCATGTTACTTGTTTACCTCCCTATTAGGTTTCTACTGTCAAAAATTGAGTTTTCCACTATTGTAAATTAAATTACATCCTTGAGTCTCCTTAATGCAATCATGCCCCATAACATCAACAGCAACATCCATACAATTCGATGAGCAGCCATAATTAAAAGCAGCCATTGACGTCTGAAGCAATTACAGAACGGTAAAGGTATGCCCGTGTAAACATGAAAAGCAATTATGTTTCCCGTACGCTAAGGTTGGTGATTACAGAAGAAAAGGCAACTTGAGATTAAGAGAGCTTGCCAAAATCCTTTGGCATAGCCTGTGGCATTGTATTGTACATTCCATTATAAATAGCATTTGTTTGGAGATGGAAAAGGAAGAGAATAACAAGATTCCTTTGGCCTTTCGAGTAAATCTCGGCCCATGGATTTGTGTGCTGCAAATGCCCTTGTCAATTATGGGCGACGTTGTGCATAAGAGTTCCACGCTGGGAAACTGCTGAGCCAACATCTTGTTTCTCAAGTTCGGAGCTGGTCTATTATTACTGGTTTGTGTACAGGAGATTACGGATTTCGACTTGTACACGGTCTTATTTTACAAGTTTTGATCCAGTTCACCAGCTGTTTTGGCTTTCGTTCAAAAAAGCAAGAAAAGGATTATGAATGCGGCATTGCAATATTGAAAAACTGCAAGGGGTTTACTGGGAAGGGTTCAGTGTATAATGTGCGTTATTAAATCATTTCATAGGCATAATGTTTCCATTAGAACTGCAGGGAGAGAAAGTCGGAATGTAGAAAACAATGAGAGGCTCACATTCTTTTAACTGAAAACTTAGAATGAAATGTGTGTCTGTCAGAGGGGGCTCTGCGCGAACACCTGTTAACCATTACCCAGATGTGATTTGTGGTTGGTTGCATGTACAAAGGTCTGAATAATCTTGCTGATGTATATATATATACATATATATATATACATAGATGCATAGAGTGTTTATAGGCAGGCTGGCTCTGACCAAGATTTGTGGGTAGGCCACAGGAGCCTAGGGCAGCTGGACTGCCAGATGCATCTATTTGCATCAAGAAGATGCCAGGCACACCTATTAAAGTGGGCCTCTCAGTAACTTTACAAGTCGTGTATAGAGTCATGACACGTCACCACACAGCAAAATTATGATGCAGTTCGATGCAAGTTTTTGATTGCAGAGTTAAAAAATACAATGTGAAAAGGATAGTGCCAAAAATTGCCGCCCTTTGGGACTATCACTCCGCGCTCCTGGATTCTAATCGTTCAAGTTTAGATGATCAATGCACAAGTATAAGCATCAAAATAGTGACTATCGATCTAATAAAAGCAGCTACTATAAAATACAATGTAAATGGTGATAAGACAATATTAAAAACTGGGTAAACACAACCCTTTCTAAGAGTCGGGTACTGTCCCTTTAAAATATTGCAGCAGCGCTAAACTCAGTCCTTTTTAAATTACAATAAAAAGAGTTCATAAAAGATTATCATGATGACCCGGAATCAAGTCTGTAATGGTGCAGTGATAAAATTCTTGCGATGCAGTGACACAGCTTCCACCGAATAATTGCTTTTTCACCACGTGCAGCTCACACTCCCCTTTGGGGATGCACTCACCAGAATTACGATCAATATGCGCATTTCAATCAAATCCCCTGCACTCTGCCATCTCCTCAGCACGTCCACCTCTCCACCTCCTGCAGGTACCAGAGAAGATCCACTCCAACCCAGCATATGGAGAAACAAATGGTGCGGATAGCGTAGTACAGTTTGATAAAATATGCTTTATTAACCATTCAAAATTCCCCCCTTTTAATATCTGCGTACCACAAAAACAATGATAAACCGCTTTGTATGGTAAAGAAGAGTACACTCTGCCTGAAAAGGACCTCCGACCACCGGAAACTGAGCGCCACAGCGATGTGTAGAATGGAGCCTCCACTTCCTGGTTCGCTTGGTCCGGCTGGAGCGCACTCTGGAGCGCATACGTCACTTCCTGCGAGGTCACGACCCTGACGCGTTTCGTCACTTCCGGACGTCGTCTGAGGGTGTCGAGTTAAAAAATAGCAGCTTTTGCGCAACACTTACCTTCACTCTGCCTCTGTCTCCTTGCCAATGATTCTGCCACCAATGGTTGATGTACACTCACCGGCCCCCTTATTAGGTACACCTTTCTAGTACCGGGTTGGACCACCTTTTGCCTTCAGAACTGCCCTCAAGCGGCTCTGCACTGTCTGTCATTTTTTTTTTTTTTTAGTACAATGCAAATGGTTAGGAGATCTAATTTAAGCACTCACGTGTTCCATTTTTCTAACGAATTGCTGCCGGTTTTCGTCACATAAAAAAAGTTATAAAACATCTTGCTGCTGGGTGCCATCTTGCCTGTGGGCATGTGAAACCAGACAGGCACTTCAGATGGCCCAGCATGCACCGCTGTTATTGCGCAGATCTCGCGCGTGTGCAGTAACGGCAAAGTGTAGCTCAAGTTCACCGAAATCTCGCCAGATTTCGGCCACATCCGCCGAAATCTCGCCAAATTTCGGCAGGAGCCCCATAAATCTCGCGAGATTTCGGCACGAGCCCCGGAAATCTCGCGAGATTTCGGCGGATGTCCGCACTGACTCCTGGGATCAATGACACCAGATCCCAGGAGACAGTGCGGCATGACGAGGATCGACGCAGAGACCCCGCCAACCGCCGAAGAGACAGAGCAGCAATTACAAGGTAAGTGGAAAAACACTTCATTTAGTACTCTTTGCCTGATTTGGAAGGCAAAGAGATTTACTAAATGAAGTGTGTGCAGAACCGCTTTAATTCTTCATGGCATAGAATCAACAAGGTGTTGGAAACATTCCTCTCCTATTCCACCACATGCCAAAGGTGCTCTATTGGATTGAGATCTGGTGAGTGTGGAGGCCATTGGAGTACAGTGACCTCCTTGTCGTGTTCAAGAAACCAGTGGTGAGATGATTTGAGCTTTGTGACATTATCCTGCTGGAAGTAGCCATCAGAAGATGGCTACACTTTAGTCATAAAGGGATGGACATGGTCAGCAACAATACTCAGGTAGGCCGTGGCATTTAAACTATGCTCAGTTGGTACTAAGGGGCCTAAAGTGTGTCAAGAAAATATCCCCCACACCATTACACCACCACCAGCCTAAACTGTTGATATAAGTCAGGATGAATCCATGCTTTTATGTTGTTTACGCCAAATTCTGACCCTACTATCTTAATGTCGGAGCTGAAATCGAGACCAGGCAACGTTTTTCCAATCTTCTATTGTCCAATTTTGGTGAGCCTGTGCCAATTGTAGCCTCAGTATCCTGTTCTCAGATGACAGGAGTGGCACCCGGTGTGGTCTTCTGTTGCTGTAGCCCAACTGCTTTAAGGTTAGATGTGTTGTGCATTCAGAGATGGTATTCTGCATACCTTGGTTTTAACGAGTGGTTATTTGAGGTACTGTTGCCTTTCTATCATCTCTGACCATTCTCCTCTGACCTCAGACATCAACAAGGCATTTTTGTCCACACAACTGACACTCAAGGGGGCTGCATACAAATGCACGTCACACTTTTCAGATATTTATTTGTAAAATATTAATTTGTAAAAAAAATAAAAAATAACATTTATAATTTTCCTTCCACTTCACAATTATGAGCCTCTTCAAAGCTTGGGGTATTTTTTTTATAACCTAACCCTGCTTCAAACTTCTCTACAACTTTATCCCTGACCTGTCTGGTGTGTCCCTTGGCCTTCATGATGCGGTTTGTTCACGAAGGTTCTCTAACAAACCCATGAGGGCTTCACAGAACAGCTGTATTTATATTGAGAATAAATTACACACAGATGGACTCTATTTACTAATTAGGTGACTTCTGAAGGCAATTGGTTCCACTAGATTTTAGTTAGGGGTATCAGAGTAAAGGGAGCTGAATACAAATGCACTCCACACTTTTCAGATATTTATTTGTAAAAAAAAATGAAAACCATTTATCATTTTCCTTCCACTTCACAATTATCTGCCACTTTGTGTTGGTCTATCACATAAAATCTCAATAAAATACATTTACGTTTTTGGTTGTAACATGACAAAATGTAGAATATTATACAAAGGCATTGTATAAGCCAGGTTAGAAGGAGCCCTAGGACACTTGGGGCATGGGAGCCAAACACCCCTCACTATCACAGATTTAACCAGCATGTAGAGACCCTGTACAGGAGAGAAAGCTGGGAAGAGTAGAGCTGCACTTAGGAAAGTCGGCTGTAGACTTTCTGACCCTTATGGAGGTGAGGACTAGGGTGGATGGCAAAAGGCTTTCTAGGCCAGGTCAGTAATTCCCTGTGGGAGGCTATTCCCTTGGAGGGTCCCAGGAAAGTTATACCAGTACTAATGAACCTGGGGAAAAGGAGAGACTGTTATAGAGAGATGGCTGCTTAAAGTGCTGTATATGCTTTCACATGTGACTGCTGTGGACCATTCACTAAATGTGATGGCCTATGTAATGTCAAGTGACTCCAGAATGTACTGTATGTTGATGTGATATAATCCCCTGAGTACCAAGTGCAGCAACTCTATTCATGTATGGACTTTCCTTCCTTGAGTTATAAAGGTCAACGGATGGGAATGTCATATGGAGGCCTCTGACATGGAGTGGGGCACAATATGGTGGAGGGTTCGCACCTCAGCAGGAGGGATAGTGTTCTAGCAAAAGCAGGAGAGGGGGCAGGGGCTTGCGCTCCTGGTGCTAATTCTTGTCAATCGCAAAGCCCTTCTTACTTCCCTGCAAAATCTAAGCTGACATAGACACATGCAGAAGTAGGTGTCTCTGGCCTTTCTGTGGATGCTACTAGAAAACTATCTGACTCTATCCTAGCATACCCTTCATCAAACCAACCAGTTCTGGACACTACATTAAAGACATGTTAGTCTCCCTGAGGAGTTCGGTCCATTTGGATATCCACCATTTAAATCAGAAAAGAAAGAAGCGGGTGATAGTCACATAGAAAACAAATGGATGGCGTTTGCTAATACAACAAATTAGTGGGTACACATAATGATACGGAAGACAACATCATGTGAATCAAAGCAAAAGTGGCGGATCTGGAGGACCTCTCCAGATGTAATAATATAAAGATTAGAGGTGCACCCAAAATCATTAAACCTGGGGAACTGCGGTCATATTTCTCAAAATTACAAACTTTCCAGGGACACACTAGTATGCATTCATTTTTATCACACAAAAGAGAAACTATAAATGTTGACCAGACAAGCTGACAAAGTGCCTCCATGCCTAGCAGGCCTATCGCTGTATGCTTTACAGCAGAAACATAATTTAATTACCATTACTAAGCCTCTACAAAACCATTAACTATCGCTAGGGCTACCCAGCTAGAAGAAGGCCCTGGCCTTGCTCTAAACCTAGCAAATTCTGGATCACCACTCACAATAAGTCCTCCTCTCCTAAACTGGGTAGTGGAATAAATAGTGGAATAAATTTGATGCTGGTTTGCTTGATCCTTATATTTCGATGGTTACACAACTGACAACAGTTCTGGCATAATCGTTAAGCCTATCATTATAACCCAATAAAATTGTGGCATCACACCACCCAAAATCCTGCAAATGCTGCTTTTAAAAGTTGAAGTGGGTTAGCTTGATCCTTATTCATTGGTGACACCACTAACAGCCCTGGCATCACCCCCCCCCCACCTCCCCTATAATATTTAAGCTTATCCCTATACCTCGAAAAAAATTGTGCTATCACATTACCCAATGTCAAGCAAATGCTGCTTTATTCTTTGACATACCTCTTTAGACCCCATCTGTCTGGACAGTATGGTCACCTGCTGATGTGGCACCTACCACAGGCAGCTTAAAGTGGTTGTAAACCCACTTTTTGGACATCTACCTATAGGTAAGCCTAGAATAAGGCTTACCTATAGGTAGTGAAAATATCTCCTCAACATGCACCGTTTAGGAGATATTGCACTTGTAGTCCGCCGAAAATTCCTACGGTGCATGCGCAGAGAAGAAACAAAACAAAATGCCATTTCTTCCCTAGCCTATGCCGTTAGTCGCGGCTCCTGTGCGCATGCTCCGGTGACATCACGCGGCTCCGGTGAATCACAGAGCCGGAGTCCGCGGCCCGGAAGGAAGAGGGCCAGAAGATCAGAAGATGGACGCTGCCCACACAGGGGACATTGCTGGATTCTTTTGCAGGTAAGTGGCACATAACGGGCTAGTATGCGATGCATACTAGCCCATTATGCTTTTCATTTGCAGGCTGCAGCAGGGAGCAAAAGAGGAAGTAAAACCCATCAGGGTTTACTTCCTCTTTAAGGTGACCTTATACTGGACACCATCCCACCCGATCCTGCTGTACTGTAGTCCTGCGATCCTGCTCTGTCAGGGACTGGAATGCCTCTTCACCGGTCCAGGAATGAGAAATCCTCCTGGCTTACTCTCCTCTCTTCACAACGCTGACAGGATGGGCTATACGGATTCTGATTGGTCAGCTGTGGTGAGCTGTGTTGGATTTCTGCCAGACATAACGGTTGCTTTTGAGGCCAGATAATGACATTTTAGTCTCATCTGACCATAACACCTTTTTCCATGTGGCCTCAGAATCTTCAAGGTGCGTTTAAGGTGGTCAGATGAGAATAAAATTTAATTATTTGGCCTCAACACAAAACGATATGTCTGGCGGAAATCCAAATAACACAATTCCTACAGTAAAGCATGGAGGTGGTATTATCCTCCTGTTGTGGGGGTGTTTCTCTGCAGCAGGGACTGGAGCACCTGTCGGATAAAAGAAAAAATGGATGGGACAAAATACCATGAAATTCTTGAGGAAAATCTGCTGCCCTCTGCCAGAAAGTTGTCAATTAGAAGAAGGTTTACCTTCCAACATGACAATGACCAAAGCACACAGCAAAAATGACCACACAGTGGTTGAAGGAGAAAAAGATGAATTTCCTTGCATGGCCTAGTCAGAGCCCAGACATTAACCCCATTGAAAATATGTGGAATAACTTGAAGACTGCAGTCCACAAATGGTCACCAACCATCAAATTTAACTGAATTTGAGCAGTTCTGCAAAGAAGAGTGGGCAAATATTGCAAAGTCTAGATGTGCAAAGTTAGCAGAGACATATCCCAACAGACTAAAGGCTGGAACTTCCGCTCATCGGATTCCTCCCCCCCTCCGGTGTCACAATTGGCACCTTTCGGGGGGAGGGGGAATGGGGATCCCATTTCCGGAAGTCCGGCCGTGACGTCACCGCGGAGCTTTCTCCTCCTCCTCCCTCAGCCGCCAGGATAATAGGAGAGAGGAGCGGGGCCTCGCGCATGCGCAGTAGGGTTCCCGGCGTGGCGGCGGCAGCACTCGACAGCTGATGGAGACATCAGCTGCAGTGCCGACATTGAGGGACTGCAGGACAGGTAAGTGTCCATTTATTAAAAGCCAGCAGCTGCAGTATGTGTAGCTGCTGGCTTTTAATTTTTTTTTTTCCCGGAACACCCCTTTAAGCAAAAGGTGGTCCAACAAAATACTGACATAAGGGGGGTGATCCTTTTTACAATTGGTTGATTCTGTTTTTGTTTTTGAATTAAAAAAAAAAAATTCTGCCATGTTGGTGTTAAATCTTTCACTTGGATGTTAAAAAATTGCACTAGTAAATACAGCTGGTTAAAACAAAAACTGTATCTGTCTCCATTTCAGGCTACAAAGCAACAAAATGTGATTATTTTAAAGGGGGTGGTGTTTCTTTTCTATACCCACTATATATATATATATATATATATATATATATATATATATATATATATATATATATATAATGTTTGTTCAAAAAGTTTCCGACTTTTTTTAACTCTATTAAATATAAAAAAGTGCGGAAACTTTTTGAAGACCCCTCGTATAATAATATTTATATATATATATACAGTATCCCTCACATTTTTGTAAATATTTTATTATATCTTTTCATGTGACAACACTGAAGAAATGACACTTTGCTACAATGTAATATATATACATTGTGGCAATATATACATTGTTATACAGCTTGTATAACAGTGTAAATTTGCTGTCGCCTCAAAATAACTCAACACACAGCCATTCATGTCTAAACCGCTGGCAACAAAAGTGAGTACACCCCTAAGTGAAAATGTCCAAATTGAGCCTAATTGGCCATTTGCCCTCCCCGATGTCATGTGACTCGTTACTCTTACAAGGTCCCAGGTGTAAATGGGGAGCAGGTGTGTTAAATTTGGTGTTATCGCTCTCACTCTTTCATACTGGTCACTGGAAGTTTAACATGGCACCTCTCTGAGGATCTGAAAATAAAAATATTTACAAAAATGTGAGGGGTGTACTCACTTTTGTGAGATACTGTATATTATACTCTATATAATATGTTAAGTCCTCTTAAATTTACATATGCATATAGTTCTAAGGCACATATATTTAGAATATACTGTACCAATACATAATAAAATTTGACCTATTTGAGCGTAACTGTTACAAACTTCATTATTTGCAATACTTTGAACAATTTGTTTCCCCCCTGCATTAATAATCTGACGAGCAGATACAATTTCATCAGCATATATGCAGGAGACACTGATGTTGCAAGTATAATTATTAAGGCGTCGATACAGAACTTCCCCTACGGTCAGGCTGACTTCATGAATTATTGTATGTCATTGTATAGAATGTTTATTACAAGTCAAATAAGCATTGTGAACTTGACAGATAATCAATGGTGGAATTTGCAGAATGTTTATTACAAGTCAAATAAGCATTGTGAACTTGACAGATAATCAATGGTGGAATTTGCAGAATTTGCCGACATTCAGCATTCTATCCCTGGATATAAATCTCTGCCGTGATTGCTGAGCTCATCTTGAAATATCAAGTCAAGGCTGGCCTTGGGATTAGGAATATCTTCGCTCCAGACAGGCTCATCCCACGGCGCAGTGCGAGGTATCAACGTGCTGTATCATGTTATAGAGAAATAAATTCAACCAGAAACGATGAATTTAAGCGACTCTGTTATCCTTGCATTCAAATTAAATATTATATAATACACTGATAGAACACAATTTTACTCACAGTGTTGACACACTTTATTTAAAGAGAAAGTATGGTGCGTGTCTACATATTTTGGGTTATTGTGTTTCCACAAAACCCATTTCCAGGCATAAAAAAAACACTTTCACTATTAAAAAAAATAATAATAATAATTTACCATTTTGGACATTTAGGCTAGGTTCACACCACTGCAATGTGATTTTCATCCCATTTCCAGTGTGATCATGTAGTGCAAGTTGGATGAGACTTGGATGTGGTTTGCATATTCTATCCGACCAACAGGAACTTTTTCCAAATGCGTTGTGTGCTGAGTAGGGATGAGCTTCGAGTACGAGTCGAATTTATGTTCGACTCGAACATTGCCTGTTCGCCTGTTCACCGAACAGCGAACAATTTGGGGTGTTCGCGGCAAATTCGAAAAGCCGCGGAACACCCTGTAAAAGTCTATAGGAGAAATCTAAAGTGCTAATTTTAAAGGCTTATATGCAAGTTATTGTCATAAAAAGTGTTTGGGGACCTGGGTCCTGCCCCAGGGGACATGTATCAATGCAAAAAAAAGTTTTAAAAACTGAAGTTTTTTCGGGAGCAGTGATTTTAATAATGCTTAAAGTGAAACAATAAAAGTGTAATATTCCTTTAAATTTCGTACCTGGGGGGTGTCTATAGTATGCCTGTAAAGGGGCGCATGTTTCCCGTGCTTAGAACTGTCCCTGCACATACTGTGATTTTTGCAGGAAAAAAAGCTATTTAAAATCACTCGCGGCTATAATGAATTGTCGGCTCCCGTAATAGAGAACAGTCATTGAAAGTCATTGATTAAAAAAAAAAAAAAAAAAGCATGGGGTTCCCCCCAAATTTAATTACCAGGGCCTTCAGGTCTGGTATGGATATTGAGGGGAACCCCGGTCAAATTTAAAAAAAAAAATGGCGTGGGGTTCCCCCTAGATATCCATACCAAACCCTTCAGGTCTGGTATGGATTTTAAGGGGAACTCCACACCAAATAAAAAAAAAAATGGCGTGGAGTTCCACCCAAAAATCCATACCAGACCCTTTATCCGAGCATGCAACCTGGCAGGCCGCAGGAAAAGAGGGGGGGGACGAGAGAGCGCCCCCCCATCCTGAACCATACCAGGCCCATGCCCTCAACATTGGGAGGATGCTTTGGGGGTCTGTGACCCCCCAAAGCACCTTGTCCCCATGTTGATGAGGACAAGGGTCTCATCCCCACAACCCTGGCCGGTGGTTGTGGGGGTCTGCGGGAGGGGGGCTTATCAGAATCTGGAAGTCCCCTTTAACAAGGGGACCCACGGATCCCGCCCCCCCCTGTTTGAAATGGTAAGGGTGTACAAAAGTACCCCTACCATTCACAAAGAAAGTGTAAAAAAAACACACAGACACCGTTGGGAAAAGTCCTTTATTAAAAATAAAAAAAAAAAAAAAAGATTCCAGCGGTGGTAATCCACTCTTGCTATCCAGCGATGGCTGATCTCTTCTCTGGGGTCCAGCGATGGCTGATCTCTTCCGATGACGTCCAGTGCAGCGCATCCTGTCTCCATTGAAACACTGCGGGAATCCCGTCTTAGCTGAGGAGGACCGGGCCACTCGTCACCTGACCCCGCCCCCCTCTGACGCAACGCAAGAGGGAATCCGGGCTTCCCCAGTGACGTACGGGTGACCCTGCCCCCCTCTGATGTAACGGAAACCTGCGTTACATCAGAGGGGGCGGGGTCACCCGTACATCACTGGGGAATCCCAGCTTTTCCCTTGCGTCAGAGGGGGCGGGGTCAGGTGACGGGTGGCCCGGTCATCCTCAGCTAAGAACTGGGATTCCCGTAGTGTCTTAGGCTTCCTCAGTGATGTACGGGTGACCCCGCCCCCTCTGACCATCAGAGGGGGACGGGGTCACCCGTACGTCACTGGGGAAGCCCGGATTCCCCCTTGCGCAACGCAGAGGGGGCGGGGTCAGGTGACGAGTGGCCCGGTTCTCCTCAGCTAAGACGGGATTCCCGCCGTGTCTCCATGGAGACAGGATTCGCTGCGCTGGACGTCATCGGAAGAGATCACCCATAGCTGGACCCCGGAGAAGAGATCACCCATCGCTGGATAGCAAGAGTGGATTGCCACCGCTGGAATCTTTTTTTTTTTTTAATAAAGGACTTTTCCCAACGGTGTCTGTGTGTTTTTTAACAACTTTTTACACTTTCTTTGTGAAATGGTAGGGGTAATTAACATGGGGACATGGTGCTTTGAGGGGTCACAGACCCCCAAAGCATCCTCCCAATGTTGAGGGCATGTGGCCTAGTACCGTTCAGGAGGGGGGGGGGGGGCTCTCTCGTCCCCCCTCTTTTCCTGCGGCCTGTCATGTTGCGTGCTCAGATAAAGGGTCTGGTATGGATTTTTGGGTGGAACTTCGCGCCATTTTTTTTTTTAATTTGGCGTGGAGTTCCCCTTAAAATCCATACCAGACCTGAAGGGGGAACCCCACGTCATTTTTTTTTTAATTTGACGCAGGGTTCCCCCTAATATCCATACCAGGCCTGAAGGGCCTGGTAATTGAATTTGGGGGGAACCCCACGCTTTTTTTTTATCAATGACTTTCAATGACTGTTCTCTATTACGGGAGCTGACAATTCATTATAGCCGCGAGTGCTTTTAAATAGCTCTTTTTCCTGCAAAAATGACACTTTGTGCAGGGACAGTTCTAAGCACGGGAAACATGCGCCCCTTTACAGGCATACTATACACACCCCCCAGGTACGAAATTTAAAGGAATATTACACTTTTATTGTTTCACTTTAAGCATTATTAAAATCACTGCTCCCGAAAAAACTGCCGTTTTTAAAACTTTTTTTTGCATTGATACATGTCCCCTGGGGCAGGACCCAGGTCCCCAAACACTTTTTACGACAATAACTTGCATATAAGCCTTTAAAATTAGCACTTTTGATTTTGAACGTTCGAGTCCCATAGACTTTAATAGGGTTCTAAAGTTCACAAGAACTTTAGGACTATTCGCAGGTTCGAACCAAACAGGGGGGTGTTCGGCTAATGCCTAGTGCTGAGTCTCATCAATGTAAATGAGCACCACTGAAAACAAAGTGATTTACTTTATCATGTGGTTCTGTGCGACTCAAATCGCATCTGATTTTGCACTGGTGTGAACAGAGCATTAACAACATTTAGCGACCCCCTCCCCCTCCAAACTCACCCTAGTGACTAGATGAGTTGGATTCACCTTTAACTAACAGTTCCAGAACAACTAATGGTGAGGAGCCATGTCAGCTATGTCATAGTCATCACATGCAGACTGTACGTTTCATTCACAAAATAATCTTTTAGTCTGCAGATGGCAGCCTGCCTATATTTAATACTGTAATTGTCAAAATCAATTACAGCATTGAAAAAAATAATGAAATAATTAAAAAAGTAAAACATGTATCTATAATCTATAAATATATATATTTTCACACTACTTGCCTGGAGTTTGGATGTTCTTCATGTGCTTGCTTGTGTGGATTTCCTCCCACAATCCAAAGATGCCTGGTAGCCATGCAACGCCGTCATTAAACTGCGGCAGGGCGGCTCGTTCCCGCAAATCGCCGTAGGTGTACATTGACTCCTTTAAGAGCCATAGCAGGCGCACGCGCGCCCGTCACACGGTGGGGGACACGATGTCGGCAGCCGCGATGTCCGCTGGCCACCCGCGATCATGGGAAAGAGAGCCAGAACGGGGATCTGTCAATGTAAACAGACAGATCCCTGTTCTGACAGGGGAGGAGAGAGAGAGATCTGCTGTTCCTAGTGATTAGAAACAGTGATCTCTCTCCTCCTCCAGTCAGTCCAATCCCCCACAGTTAGAAACACCTCCCAGGGAACACATTTAACCCCTTGATTGCCCCCTAGTGTTAAACCCTTCCCTGCCAGTGACATTTACACAGTAATCAGTGCATTTTTATAGCACTGATCCCTCTACAACTGTCAATGGTCCCAAAAAAGTGTCAAAAGTGTCTGATCTGTCTGCCAAAATGATGCAGTCCCGCTAAAAATGGCAGATCGCCGCTATTACTAGTAAAAAATAAATAAATAATTAAAAATGCCATAAAATTTGTAGAAGAGTAGACATTGGCCTAAACTGGTGAAGAAATTTGTTTTTCTTTAAAAAATAATTTGGATATTCATTATAGCAAAAATTAAAAAATATTTGGTTTTCTTCAAAAATTTTATTTTTTTGTTTACAGCACAAAAAATAAAAACAGCAGAGGTGATAAAATCCCACCAAAAGAAAGCTCTATTTGTGGGAAAAAAAGGACCTCAATTTTGTTTGGATACAGCGACGCATGGCCGCGCAATTGTCAGTTAAAGCGACGCAGTGCCGTATCACAAAAAAATGGCCTTGGTCATTAAGGGGGAAAATCTTCCGGTCTGTAAGTGGTTAAGTGACGCCTGCCTAAATTGGCCCTAGTATGTGTGTGGGAGGGTGCAGCGTGGTGTGGCCAGCAGTAACTCACACGCAGTCCAGTTGCAAATGGAGAGAACTTGTATTGTAGTCAGAATACAACAACTCACAACAAGCCTGGCGAGCTGGGACTGGGAGCACTCACGGGGAAGATTCCAGGAGAAGTGCAGATCCCTATTCTTTCCCTACTCTTCTGGAACCTTTCACTGCCGCTATCACTGTTCCTGACAGACCTGTCCCTACACTACCCACAAGCCAAACTCAGGAGCCAAGGTTTTAAATAGACTCTGCCTCACCCAAGATGACAGCCAGAGTCACATGGGCGATCAGCATCCAACCAGATCACTGACCCAGGAAACCATAGAGGAATTGTTTTCCTCTTGATTTCCTCCCCCTCTGCACTGTCGCTGTGGTTGAGGGCCACCTGCAGTGGAGAAAACAGACTGCACCTGCCTAAAGTAGATCATAAGCTCCTTGAGGCCAAGGATCGATGTGAATGTTCAACATATATATATATTCAACTTAACTGACAGATACCAGCATACCAATGCTGCTTAACCACTTGCCGATCAGCCGCCGCAGTTTTACTGCGGCATAATGGCACGGCTGGGCGAAACGACATTGCCTTACGTTGCCTCACCCTGTGGCCACTAGGGGCGCAACCGCTGCTCACCCCCGGAGCTGATGCGAGTGCCTGGTGGGCGCGATGACCACCGGGTTCCCGCCACAGCTCGTGACAGAGCGAGAACCGAGATCTGTGTGTGTAAACACACAGATCCCGGTTCTCTGAGGGGAGAAGAGACTGATCGTGTGTTCATACATAGTATGAACAGCGATCTGTCATCTCCCCTAGACAGTCCCATCCCCCCTTCAGTTAGAACACAGAGAGGGAACACAGTTAACCCCTTGATCGCCCCCTAGTGTTAACCCCTTCCCTGCCAGTGAATTTTTTACAGTGCAATGCATTTTTTTGTAGCACTGATCGCTGTATAAATGCCAATGGTCCCAAAAATGTGTCAAAAGCGTCCGATGTGTCCGCCATAATGTCGCAGTCATGATAAAAATCGCAGATCGCCGCCATTACTAATAAAAAAAAAAAATAATAAAAAATGCTATAAATATATCCCCTATTTTGTAGATGCTATAACTTTTGCGCAAACCAATCAATATACACCTATTGTGATTTTTATTCCCAAAAATAATTAGAAGAATAAATATCAGCCTAAACTGAGAAGAAAATTAGCTTTTTTTTAAAAAAAAAAAAAAATTGGGATATTTATTATAGCAAAAAGTACAAAATATTGGGGGTAATTTACTAAAGGCAAATCTACTTTGCACTACAAGTACAAACTACAAGTGTAAAGTGCACCCGAAATTGCAGTGAAAGTGCACTTGGAAGTGCAGTCACTTAAAATTCGAGGGGGACATGCAAGGAAAATACAAAACAGCATTTTAGCTTGCACATGATTGGATAATAAAATCAGCAGAGCTTCCCCTCATTTCAGATCTACCCCTCAGATTTACAGTGCAATTTCAAGTGCACTTTGCACTTGTATTTTGCACTTGTAGTGCAAAGTGGATTTGCCTTTCGTAAATAACCCCTACTGTGTTTTTTTCAAAATTGTCGCTCATTTTTTTTATTATAGCGCAAAAAATAAAAACCGCAGAGATGATCAAATACCACCAAAAGAAATCTCTATTTGTGGGAAAAAATAGGATGTCAATTTTGTTTTGACGCAGCAATTGCACAACCGCGCAATTGTCAGTTAAATCGAAGCAGTGCCGAATCGCAAAAAATGCTCTGGTCATTCAGCAGCCAAATCTTCCGGGGCTGAAGCAGTTAATATATTGATTTTAACAAATCCTGTGGTCTTCACAGGCCGTGTAATACCTATAAAAATATATATTGTTTTTTTTTTTTTTGTTAACCTTTTCCAACATAATTATGAAAATGCATACGTTCCACTGAAATGCTGCATGTCACTTTCTGCTTTTAATATAATATATCATCTATCCCGTGTATTCAGATATCTAACATTTCAAGTTGAGGATTCGGTTCCATAATTTGCGCATCATATAAAAGCTTTGCTTCACATGTCAGGCTTACCGCGATAAAGGCCGCTTCTAGAGTTACTTTTGATTATTTAAACTTGTCACATGAGTGGAAATCCAGTTCATGCTTCACCTGGGAAGATAATTACAGAGCGCTCACAGCTAAAGAAATTTGCTACGCATTAGTGAAAGAGGGGCGAGCTTTAAAGAGTGACTCCGGGCAGCAAGGGATAAAACCAGCGAGTGGGTCCGAGAAATATTTGCAGCTGTGTTAAAGACAAGAAACCTATTCAGTTTAGCGAAAAGAAGAAAGTACTGCATTATTATACAGTTGCAAAAAAAAGTATGTGAACCCTTTTAGAATGATATGGATTTCTGCACAAATTGGTCATAAAATGTGATCTGATCTTCATCTAATGCCGCGTACACACGATCGGACTTTCCGGCGGGATTGTGTGGGGCTCCGGCGCACTTTTTGTTCCCAAAAGTCCGGCAGACTTAGTTTGAAGTTTTGACTTAAAATTGGGACTCGGGAGTCCGGCGAACAATCCCGCCATCTGTGTGCTAGTCCGCGGGACTTTTGAAATGAACGGACTTGCCGACACACGTCGTAAAGTCCGTTAATTTAGAAGGTGACTCCAGGTAGACGGGACTAGCGAAGGCAGTCAATGCCGCCGCCTCGATCGGCGACATTGACACCTCGCTAGCCCCGTCACCTGTTATGGATTTAAAGGGTAATCCCTACGCCGAAAAAACGGCGTGGGGGTTCCCCCCAAATCCATATCAGACCCTTATCCGAGCACACAGCCCGGCCAGTCAGGAAAGGGGTGGGGACAAGCGAGCGCCCCTCCTGAGCCGTACCAGGCCATGTGCCCTCAACATGGGGGGGTGCCCTGGGGAAAGGGGGGCCCTGCACCCCCCCCACCCCAAAGCACCTTGTCCCCATGTTGATGAGGACAAGGGCCTCTTTAATAAGGGGGCCCCCATATACCGGCCCCCCACCCCATGTGAATAAGTATGGGGTACGATGTGTTGTTTTTTTTATTTACACTTTTTTCCCTAAGGTGAATGGGTAGGGGTACATCGTACACCACATACTCATTCACATAGGGTGGGGGGGCCGATATCTGGGGGCCCCCTTATTAAAGAGGCCCTTGTCCTCATCAACATGAGGAAAAGGTGCTTTGGGGTGGGGGGGCCGCAGGGCCCCCCTTTCCCCAGGGCACCCCCCATGTTGAGGGCACGCGGCCTGGTACGGCTCAGGAGGGGGGGGGCACTCGCTTGTCCCCACACCTTTCCTGACCGGCCGGGCTGTGTGCTCGGATAAGGGTCTGATATGGATTTGGGGGGAACCCCCACGCCGTTATTTCGGCGTAGGGATTCCCCTTTAAATCCGTACCAGGTGACGGGGCTAGCGAGGTGTCAATGTCGCCGATCGAGGCGGCGGCATTGACTTCCTTCGCTAGTCCCGTCTACCTGAAGTCACGTTCTAAATGAACTGACTTTTCTCTGTGTGTGGGGCAAGTCCGTTCCTTTCAAAAGTCCCGCGGACTTCCGCCAAAACTCCGGCAGATTGTCCGCCGGAAAAGTCCGGGCGTGTGTGGACAAGTCCACACGTTCGGAAAGTCCGGCAGACCTCCGCTGGAAAGTCCGGCGGATTGTCCGACGGACTAAGTCCGGCCGAAAAGTCCGATCGTGTGTACGCGGCTTAAGTCACAACAATAGACAATCACAGTCTGCTTAAACTAATAACACACAAAGAATTAAATGTTGCCATGTTTTTATTGAACACACCATGTAAACATTCACAGTGCAGGTGGAAAAAGTATATGAACCCTTGGATTTAATAACTGGTTGAACCTCCTTTGGCAGCAATAACTTCAACCAAACGTTTCCTGTAGTTGCAGATCAGACGTGCACAACGGTCAGGAGTAATTCTTGACCATTCCTCTTTACAGAACTGTTTCAGTTCAGCAATATTCTTGGGATGTCTGGTGTGAATCGCTTTCTTGAGGTCATGCCACAGCATCTCAATTGGGTTGAGGTCAGGACTGGGCCACTCCAGAAGGCGTATTTTCTTCTATTTAAGCCATTCTGTTGTTGATTTACTTCTATGCTTTGGGTCGTTGTCCTGTTGCAACACCCATCTTCTCTTCTGTTGAGCTTCAGCTGGTGGACAGATGGCCTTAAGTTCTCCTGCAAAATGTCTTGATAAACTTGTGAATTCATTTTTCCTTCGATGATAGCAATCCGTCCAGGCCCTGATACAGCAAAGCAGCCCCAAACCATGATGCCCCCACCACCATACTTCACAGTTGGAATGAGGTTTTGATGTTGGTGTGCTGTGCCTCTTTTTCTCCACACGGTGTTGTGTGTTTCTTCCAAACAGCTCAACTTTGGTTTCATCTGTCCACAGAATATTTTGCCAGTACTGCTGTGGAACATCCAGGTGCTCCTGTGCAAACTGTAAACGTGCAGCAATGTTTTTTTTGGACAGCAGTGGCTTCCTCTGTGGTATCCTCCCATTAAATCCATTCTTGTTTAGTGTTTTACGTATCGTAGATTCGCTAACAGGGAGGTTAGCATATGCCAAAGACTTTTGTAAGTCTTTAGCTGACACTCTAGGATTCCTCTTCACCTCATTGAGCAGTCTGCGCTGTGCTCTTGCAGTCATCTTTACAGGACGCCCACTCCTAGGGAGAGTAGCAGCAGTGCTGAACTTTCTCCATTCATAGACAATTTGTCTTATCGTGGACTGATGAACAGCAAGGCTTTTGGAGATACTTTTATAACCCTTTCCAGCTTTATGCAATTCAACAATTCTTAATCGTAGGTCTTCTGAGAGCTCTTTTGTGGGAGGCATCATTCACATCAGGTAATGCTTCTTGTGAAAAGCAAACCCAGAACTGGTGTGTGTTTTTTATAGGGCAGGGCAGCTGTAAACACCTCCAATCTCATCTCATTGATTGGACTCCAGTTGGCTGACACCTCACTCCAATTAGCTCTTGGAGATCTCATTAGTCTAGGGGTTCACATACTTTTTCCACCTGCACTGTGAATGTTTACATGGTGTGTTCAATAAAAACATGGTAACATTTAATTCATTTTATGACCAATTTGTGCAGAAATCCATATCATTCCAAAAGGGTTCACATACTTTTTTTTGCAACTGTACATAAAAACATATAAACATTTACTATTAGAGAAAATAAATAAATATGTGTTTTCACCTTATTTTTTTTTCTTTGTTGCATCATAGTTGAAGTAGTGATCTCCTGCACTCTTTTTGCAACCACTTCCTGCCTATGTGCACTCCAGCAATGGCTGCATGGCATTTTTCAGGACAGGTTTCCTAGTGGTGGCAACAGTGGATCACGTCACTCGAGTTACTGCAGGAGTACAGTTAGGAAACAGGGTGTTGTTACCTTACAAGGGAAGTGTTCGAACAAAGACCTTCATGGCAGGATCACCAGGTCTTATATTCTTGAAAGCTGCAGATTTTATAAAGATATAAAAATTACTTCTGAATTTCCATTAACCACTTCAGCTCCGGAAGGTTTACCCCCTTCATGACCAGGCCATTTTTTGCGATATGGCACTGCGTTACTTTAACTGACAATTGCGCGGTCGTGTGACACTTTACCCAAATACAATTGATGCCCTTTTTTTTCCCACAAATAGAGCTTTTGTTGGTGGCATATGATCACCTCGCGGTTTTTATTTTTTGCGCTATAAACAAAAAAAGACCAACAATTTTTGAAAATAAAAACTATATTTTTTTACTTTCGGCTATAAACATACCCAATAAAAAAATTTAAAAAATCAAATTTCATCAATTTAGGCCAATTGTATTCTGCTACATATTTTTTGGTAAAAAAAAATCCCAATAAGCGTACATGGATTGGATTGCGCAAAAATAGGGGATAGATTTATGGAATCTTTATTTATTTATTTTCTTTACTGGTAATGGCGGCGATTAAGGATTTTGAACGAGACTGCGATATTGCGGTGGACAAATCGGACACTAAGTGACACTTTTGACACTTTTTTGGGAACCAGTGACACCAGTGCTAAACAAAAGACACTGTCACTGTACTAATGACACTAGCAGGGAAGGGGTTACTATCAGGGGTGATCAAAGGGTTAAGTGTGTCCCTAGGGGGTGCTTTCTAACTGTGTGGGGGAGGTGCTTTGACTGGGGGAAAACAGAGATCTGTGTTCCTGCTTAGCAGAAACACAAGATCTCCCTCTTCCCTTCTGACAGAACGGCTGTCTTCTTCGTTTACATAGGCAGACTGCCGTTCTGCCTCTCCTGAGAACGATCGGCTGGTCCCGGTGGACATTGCATCCGCCAGACCCTCTGACTGGCTCCCGCTGTGTCCAATCACAGCGGGAGCGGGTCGCTGGTGGCGCGCATGCATGCCCCAGACCCCGTGCACAAAATCACGTACAGGTACGTACTTGGGGTGGTCTTCACCCAGTCAAACCACCTCCCCCACACAGTTAGAAAGTACTTCCAGGGAACACATTTAACCCTTTGATTATGCTCCATAATGATTGAGGGAGGGAGGAAGGGCAAAGAGTGGAGGGGCTACTATAAGCTATAGAGGGTCTGCCCGGCTCTGTCGACTGATGAGGGGAGGCAAAAATGGCATGGTTAAATATTTATTTTTCTGTATGTATTTGATCAAATTGTATGAGCCTCTGGAGAGGCCTTGTACTTGTATTATATGTATGAAACCCAGAAAAATATAATAAAAAGAAAGTAGTATAAAAAAAAAAAAAAAACTTTGATTGCCCCTGATATTAACCCCTTCCCAGCCAGTGTCATTAGTACAGTGATAGTGCATATTTTTTAGCACCGATCACCATACCTCCCCACTTTTTGAGATGGGAATGAGGGACACCTATCAGCAAAATGATGCAGGCATAGGACACACCCCATGGCCACGCCCCCCTTAAAGGAGAATTGTACAAGAAAAAAAAACCTTGGTTAAACCAACAAGTGCTTTTTTTTTTACCACTACTATTCCTATATATTGGATTTTGGAATTTACAAATGCAGCAATTTAGAAATCAGATGAAAGGTTTAGTGCTGGAAAATACTTTTTGATAGATAAAAAGTTAATTTTATATACAACTTTATAGAGCAGACCAAAATGAGGGACAAATGAGGAGGAAAGAGGGACAAAGGAACATTGCTCCAAATCAGGGACCGTCCCTCGAAATCAGGGACAGTTGGGAGCTATGTCTATCACTGTATTGGTGTCACTATTTCACATACTTGTCTGGTGTAATGTCGCAGTCCTGCCATTACTAGTAAAAAAATAAAAAAATTCATAAAGATATCCAATAGTTTGTAGGGACTATAACTTTTGCGCAAACAAATCAATATACATTTATTGGGATTTTTTTTACCAAAAATATGTAGCAGAATACAAATTGACCTAAATTGATGAAGAAATTTTTTTTTTTTATTATTATAGCAGAAAGTAAAAAATATATATATTTTTTTCACAATTGTAATTTTTTGTTTATAGTGCAAAAAAGAAAAATTATAGAGGTGATCAAATACCACCAAAAGGAAGCTCTATTTGTGGGGAAAAAAATTATTATTTTGGGTAATTTTAGTACAGCGTCGCACCGACCACGCAATTGTCAGTTAAAATAGCGCAGCGCCGTAATGCAAAAAATGGCCTGGTCATGAAGGGGAGGTAAAACCTTCGGGAGCTGAAGAGGTTAAACCAATAGAAAAACGTCATCACTGACCAGAACAAATATTCAGAACAGGAGTCCTCTGGATTCACTTGCTGCATGATTGTTCGGGATCAGAAACCTATAATGTACTGAAACCAGAGACAGCCAGGCGACCAGCGTTTTCAGAAGCAGGTCAGGACCATTAGCTTCCTCCAATCTTCCCTATTATACAGAACGTTATTATTTTGGTTGTGGATAAGAACATTGTGGAACACATTAGGCTGAGGGCAAAGGTATTGCATTAGAAGAAGCAGCCGCTGAGACGCTCCAACTGAAGGCAGACATATCCCAGGATGCCGCTGGTTAGGCAATAGAACGCTCTGCAGTTATTTAAAATACAAAGTCATTACTCACATGAAAATCACGCATCTCAGAGGGCTGGGTTCGTGCATGATCCTCATCTCGCACGACTTTACTGCGCTCTGGAGACTCCTGACATGTATCTCCTGCGGCTCACATGCTTAAAAATAGGCCCTTATTTGATTTCCAAAATGAGAAACAGCTTATTATTTTTAAATTTTGAAGCTGCGAGAGACACGGCTACACAATCCCAGGAGTCTATTAAAATTGGATGAATTGGAACTATGTGGAGTTTATGCTGATCAGATCTGTCATGGAACTCAGCAAAGGGCAGTTAAATGAAAAGCGTGCTTGAAGGGAAGAAATATTTCTTAAATTGTGTTTTCCTTTAAAGTTTGTCTTTTTTTCATATTTATGTTCACTTTTTTAATTTTTTTTTATCCAAGTGCAGTTACTTTTTCCTTTTTTTTTTTTATCCAAGTGCAGTTACTTTTTCCTTTTTTTTTTTTATCCAAGTGCAGTTACTTTTTCCTTTTTTTTTTTATCCAAGTGCAGTTACTTTTTCCTTTTTTTTTTTTATCCAAGTGCAGTTACTTTTTCCTTATTTTTTTTTTATCCAAGTGCAGTTACTTTTTACTTATTTTTTTTTTATCCAAGTGCAGTTACTTTTTACTTATTTTTTATCCAAGTGCAGTTACTTTTTCCTTTTTTTTTTTTTTATCCAAGTGCAGTTACTTTTTACTTATTTTTTTTTTTTATCCAAGTGCAGTTACTTTTTACTTTTTTTTATCCAAGTGCAGTTACTTTTTACTTTTTTTTTTATCTAAGCGCAGTTACTTTTTACTTTTTTTTTATCCAAGTGCAGTTACTTTTTACTTTTTTTTTATCCAAGTGCAGTTACTTTTTACTTTTTATTATCCAAGTGCAGTTAATTTTTCCTTTTTTTATCCAAGTGGAGTTACTTTTTCCTTTTTTTTTTATTTTTTTTTTTAACCAAGTGCAGTTACTTTTTACTTTTTTTTTTATTTTTTTATCCAAGTGCAGTTACTTTTTACTTTTTTTTTTTTAACCAAGTGCAGTTACTTTTTACTTTTTTTTTTTTTAACCAAGTGCAGTTACTTTTTACTTTTTTTTTTTTTTTTTAACCAAGTGCAGTTACTTTTTCCTTTTTTTTTATATTCAAGTGCAGTTACTTTTCCCTTTTTTTTTTTTTTTTTTTAATTTTTACTTAGTTTTCTCCTTCAATTTTCTCCCTTTTTGTGTATTGTATGGCCAGTCATTGGTCATCTGTATACAAAATAACTTAGAAATGTACAAAACTAGACTGCCAACAGAATCTCCCTGCCCTGATCGTAACTGCTGGTCATATACAATGCAGCCCATGGCAGCAGCCTCATGAGTCAGATTCGAAGTTTAATTCAAGTGATTGTAAAGTCTTGTTTTTAACCACTTCCAGACTGCCGCACGCCGATATACATCCTGACTTTGAAGAGGGATATCTTTGTTATGGCAGCATCTAGCTGCCATAACCCGGTATCCTCTTCTTCAGCAGACGGTCCGGTTTTTGATAACAGTGGTCTCTGTGGCAAATTCGCCGCCAGATCACTTTTATAAGAGGCAGGAGAGAGCCACCCCTCCTCTCCTGCCGCTCTCCGGTGCCCTCCGTCGCTTACCGGAGCCGTCGGTAGCGGTGGAGGTGAACGGATCCGTCTCCTTCCTGGGTATGGAGACGAGTGAGGAGAAGATGGCCCCACCCGTCTTCATACCATGGAAGTTTTTTTCAAATGACAACATTTTATTTTTATCATTTTGTAGCGATACCCCCAGTTAAGAGGGCCGCTGGTTTGTTTAGGGTCCCTGAGTACAGCTCCACCAACCCCCGGCAATTTGCTCTACCCGCTCTGGCACAGTTAGTAAAGGGGTATGTATCTATGCACATATAAACATCACTTATACTCTAAGTGTAATTGGTATGAACTCACAAGCAGACTGCTGAGATAAGAATAACTGGCTTTACTTTGGCAGTAAGGAAAAGAAATAGTAACATGCATTTAAACATATGACTTACAATACTTTAGCAGGTCCCTGCAATATGCACTTAAACATGTGCACATATGTGTAACAAACTAGCAATGGGGAAACGGAGCGCCAAGTGTGGCGACCGTCTGCTATGCACCTCTGAGGTGCAATAAATCTATCTGCGCCTACCTAACGGACCAGGCCTGATCCCTAGCAATAGAGCTCAGTCCTTGAATAAGTACAGTGTTCTTCACCGGCAATAGATCTGTAGAGGTGGTGCACATGTAGCTTTAAATGGTGTATTTGTAATCCACAGAAAGTAACATTTGCTGCTCTGAGGTGAATTGTGCCTTGGCAGTTCAATAGGCATAAACGTGTGTATAGTAATGCAGGATGAGCCTTCCAGCTCTCTCACCAATCCTGGGGTACCGTCCTCAGCTCCGGTCCCTCTAATGGCGGCTCCGGTCTCCTCCGTCACAGCCCCTGCGCTCCGGTCCTCAGCTCCGACCGACCGTCTGTAGGGAAGAGTCTCCGCTCCGCTGCTGCTGACTCTGAGGGATGAGAGTCTCTCTCCACCTGCTGCAAGGCCCAGGCTTCAGGCCTTCAGCAGTCCCGGTCCGCACAGGTGTCTCCTCAGGAACAAGTCTCCGCGTCACCAGCTCAGTCAGAAGAGGCAGCCCAGTCAGCCAAGGCATCAGAAGAGGAAGAGGCGGTCTCTCCTCCTCCTTTTTATAACCTCCCCCAGCAGCCTCTCGGGCGGAAACAAGCAGCCCGGGAGCCTGGGGGATTATGGGGAATGTAGTCTCTTCCCCTAAAAGGGGTACGACCCCGCTACAATTTTTTATTGCATTTTAGTGTAAACATATCTCATATTTAAGAGGTCCTGTCATGCTTTTTTTCTATTGCAAGGGTTGTTAACATCCCTTGTAATTGGAATAAAAGTGACACAATAAAAGAACAGTGTAAAAATAAAAAAATAAAAGGTAAAATAAATAAAAAAAAAAATAATTTTAAACGCGCCCTGTGCCACCAACCTCGCATGCAGAAGCGAACGCATATGTGAGTAGCACCAGCATATGAAAACAGTACCTTTACAACCCCTTTTATCGCACCATTGTTCTTAACTTTGACTTTAACCGCTTCCCGACCGACGCACGATGATGTACGTCGACAGAATGGGACACGGGCAGGCAAAAGGGCGTACAGGTACGTCCCCTTTAAGATTGCCACCGTGCCATCGAGCGCGTCGGTCGGGACCCCCGTGAGTCCGGTCGCGGGTCACGCAGACTCGATCGCCGCGGGGATACCCGCGATCGTCTCACGGGGAGGCTGAACGGGGAGATGCGGAAGTAAACAGCATCTCCCCGTTCTGCCTAGCAACTAGTGACACCGATCTCTGCTCCCTGTGATTGGAGCAGAGATCAGTGTTCACTAGCTCACAGCCACGCCCCCCCAAAGTTAGTAACATGCCTCTAGGAACACTTAACCCCATACACTGCCACCTAGTGGTTAACCCCTTCACTGCCAGTGTCATTTACACAGGAATCAGTGCATTTAAATAGCACTGATTGCTGTATGAATGACAATGGTCCAAAAAATGTGTCAAAAATGTCTGATGTGTCCGCCATAATGTCGCAGTCACAATAAAAATCGCTGATCGCCGCCATTACTAGTAAAAAAAAAAAATATTCATAAAAATGCTATAAAACTATCCCCTATTTTGTAGACTCTATAACTTCTGCGCAAACCAATCAATAATCGCTTATTGTGATTTTTTTTACCAAAATATTTTTGGGGGATATTTATTATAGCAAAAAGTAAAAAATAATGCGTTTTTTTTCAAAATTTACGCTCTTTTTTTGTTTATAGCGCAAAAAAAAAAAAACTGCAGTGGCGATCAAATACCACCAAAAGAAAGCTCTATTTGTGGGAAAAAAAGGATGTCAATTTTGTTTGGGAGCCACGTCGCACGACCGCGCAATTGTCAGTTAAAGCGACGCCGAATTGCCGACGCCGAATTGCAAAAAGTGGTCTGGTCTTAAGCCAGCAAAATGGTCCGGTCTGAAAGTGGTTAATAAACGTTTCCTTCAATGGATTTTTTTGGACTGGAGACTTTTTACACTATTGATGCTACCTTACATGTCGGATGGTTATACCACAACACTTAGCTTTTTCAGTTTTGTTCCATACACTTCAGTGGATTGCAAGCAGTACAAGAATTGTGGTGAACTTCCACTTACGGAAATGTTATAGCGCCTGGCAGTGGTTTACCATTCAATCTCCATCTATGCTAATGAGCCTAGTCAAACCTCCCGCTGACATCAACTATCAGAATGCCCAAACAGTGTCTGCATCTGATTGGATGCAGGCTCTTTTCGGCTGACAATTCTTCAATCAGTTCCTTTGATTTTTCAATCAATGGGTGTCAAGTGGAGTGGTGCCAACAAGGCCACCCACTGATTGAATTCCGACTGGTTCACTGGGAACTGGATGAAATTCGCTCAGTGTGTGGCCAGCTTAAGTGTAAAAATTCTACATTTTGACAAAATCAATTTTCAGGGAACCTAGAGTATGGCAAATCAAGTAACCTTTTTTAACACCCCCTGCATGTTAGGGGTCGCAGAGTGGTGGTCATGTCCTCCGTGTTCCCCTCATTGGGCACCACGTGTGGGTCACATAGGAGGCCTACCCCAGGATGGGTTCTTCTGGCCTATGCTAGGTGCTTTGTACAGTGTCACTGCCCTACACATGGAGTACCTTTACTTGAGCCACGCTCACGACCCGGTAGATGACAAACATAAAGGAACTCTAGTAAACTCTCTTGTTTCATTCTTCATCACTATGGTCGCATTTAGAAGAGACACGCAGAGCCGATGCCCTCTCCACCTGTCCAGCGTATCACCGCTACCTCACTCCCAGTAATTGTATGGGGTCCCACTGTGCACATAGCATGGACTCCATGAGTGCACTTCACTTAATTTTTTGTCTTCCGTACATGTGTACAGGTCGAGAGCCCCGGCAGTGCAGGTCTGCTCTCGGAAATATGGGAGGAGTGCCAACAACATCTGCCTTGCTGCAAAAAGCTATCTCACCTGCCACATGTACATACTTAAAGGGGTGTTTCAGCAAAAAAAAACATTTTTTAAAAGTCAGCAGCTAAAAAAAAAGTAGCTGCTGACTTTTAATAAGTACACTTACCCTCCCAGGGCGCCCGCGATGTTGGTCGTGGAGGCCGAGATGTCCCTCGGCGCTCCGGTCCCCAGCGCCGCCATCCTCAGTAAGGGAAACGGGTTTCTGCAGTAAGACACTATTCCTACCCCTGACACCAACAATGGGGCATAATTCCTGCTACTGACATCAGCAATGGGGCAGCATTTCTCCCAGTGGTACAAACGATTGGGCACTTTTCCTTAAACTGACCTCAACGATGGAGATCTATTCGATTCACTGATATCAACAATGGGGCGCTATTTCTTCCACTGATACCAATTGTGGGGCACTATTCCTTCCACTGATACCAACGATGGGACACTATTTCTCCTACCAACACCAATGATGGCACACTGTTCCTTCCACTGATACCATGATGGGACACTATTTTTCCTACTGACACCAATGATGGGGCACCATTCCTCTCACTGATACAATGATGGGGAGCTATTCCTCCCACTGACACCAATGATGGGGCACCATTCCTCCCACTGATACCAATGATAGATCACTATTCCTCCCACTGATACAATGATGGGTTTTTATTCCTCCCACTGACACTAATGATGGGTCACTATTCCCCCCACATATAGCAATGATAAGACACTATTTTTCTTACTAGCGAACATATTACTGGTCTTATGGCAGCACCATCTTAAATTTAAACGCATTGGTGAGTGCTTCCTAAATATGTTTTTGTACTATTTTTCTTACTGACACCAATGATGGGGCACTATTCCTCCCACTGATACCAATGATGGGGCACTATTCCTCCCACTGATACCAATGATGGGGCGCTATTCCTCCAACTAATACAATGATGGGGAGCTATTCCTCCCACTAATACAATGATGGGGAGCTATTCCTCCCACTAATACAATGATGGGGAGCTATTCCTCCCACTGATACAAATGATGGGGCACTATTACTCCCACTAATACCACAGATTGCATTATTTACTCCCGCTGACGCCAGGATAATTTCTACTTTCATTGGCCACAGTCTTGCCCTCCTAAAGTCTGAAGCACAGTAAACTGGCCCTTTGTTTAGAAAGTTTGCAGACCCCTGATATAGGATATGTATTCTTCTTTACAGGCACAGCATTTATGGGCAATAAATCACTGAACACTATATCTACTCTGTATGAAACAATAAAATAAAAGTACTTGTTTAAAATAAATGAACTTCTAGAGTGATCACATCATTTCATTTTAATATTAACACCTGGTTGTTAAAAATCTTGAAAAAAGAAGTCAGCCTCTTTTGGGGCCTGACATGAATGCTATAATATGAAGAATCTGCACTAATGCACTGATCCCGGCTTTGTAGAAGACCAATTAGACCTCACGCAGGAGCACATCATGCATGCTAACAGCAATTGTGCGGACCCTTTCTCCTGGTATAATAGAAGCTCCGATCGGGGAATGAAAGTATAACTGTTTCTTTGAACTTTTTAAAAGATGTAGAAAAAAATTGGTTTCTGCTTTAATTGGCATGTTGAAAAGGAAATTTGTCAGCGGGGAATTCCAGAAGAATTAGTGCAGACAATGGCCCTCAATGTAATTTAGAACAGTTTAAACAGTTCATATAAAATGAGAACGTTTGGGATACCTACATGAAGGGCGCATTAACCACATTAAATGGAAAGACTGCAAAAAAAAGAAAAATATAAAAATCTGTTTTCTGTCACTGATTATGGTAACAATTAAAAACTTTGTGAGTTTGCTAGAGCACCTTTGAATTATATTCTCTAGGTAAGCCAACCTTTATCACGTTTAGGGTTTGTACACACAAGTGTCAAAAGCTAAAGTTCTAAAGAAATGCAACAAATGTGCATGACTGCCATTAAACCAACTTTTACCTGAAAAATATTTTCTTAACCACTTCAGCCCCGGAAGAATTTACCCCCTTCCTGACCAGAGGACTTTTTGTGATTCGGCACTGCGTCGGTTTAACTGACAATTGCGCGGTCTTGCGAGGTTGCACCCAAACAAAATTGACATCCTTTTTTTCCCCACAAACAGAGCTTTCTTTTGGTGGTATTTGATCGCCTCTTTGGTTTTAATTTTTTTTTTAATCAAAAAAAGAACGACAATTTTGAAAAAAAAAAAAACAATACTTTGTACTTTGTTATAATAAATATCCCCATTTAAAAAAAAAAAAATCGCAATACGCGTATATTGATTGGTTTGCGCAAAAGTTTTAGCGTCTACAAAAGAGGGGGTAGATTTATAGCATTTTTATTATTATTATTTTTTTTACTAGTAATGGCGGCGATCTGCGATTTTTATTGTGACTGCGACATTATGGCGGACACATCGGACAATTTTGACACATTTTTGGGACCATTGGCATTAATACAGGGATCAGTGCTAAAAAAATGCAGTGATTACTGTAAAAATGTCACTGGCAGGGAAGGGGGTAACACTAGGGGGCGATCTAGGGGTTAACTGTGTTCCCTGGGAGGTGATTCTAACTGAAGGGGGAGGGGACTGACTGACGTATATACACTTCTCCTCTGCCTCCTGCACACAGCTTGATTGCAGAACTACAACTCCAAGGACCAGCTGGCACTGTTTGGATGATCTAAGAAAAGCCTCAGTCAAATCAATAGCAAAAGCCCTTTACAGGCAGGGACCGCATGTTCCTTGTTTGTATAGCAAAGTCCTAGTGCCCAGTTGTCCTCCTGTGGCTACTGATCCCAGCACCACCTCTTTTCTCCAGCCCTCTTGGCTACTTCTCCACAGTCCTCCCAGACTGACTCTGCATCCATTCCAGACTGCTCTCTCCCAGTCCTCTCAGGCATGCCACATCCATGCCACATCAGTGCTTATCCGTGCCACATCCATGCCACATCAGTACTCACATGTGCCACATCCGTGATCATCCATGCCACATCCGTGATCCTCCGTGCCGCATCCGTACTCATCTGTGCCACGTCCATGCCACATCAGTACTCATCCGTGCCACATCCATAGCACATCAGTACTCATCCATGCCACATCAGTGCTCATCAATGCCACATCAGTATTCATCAGTGCCACATCCATGCCCCATCAGTACTCATCAGTGATCATCCATGCCACATCAGTGCTCATCTGTGCCACATCAGTACTCATCTATGCCATATCTGTGCCACATCAGTTCTCATCCGTGCCACACCCATGCCACATCAGTACTCATCCATGCCACATCCATGCCACATCAGTACTCATCCATGCCACAACAATAATCATCCATGCCACATCCATGCCACATCAGTTCCCATCCGTGCCACATCAGTTCTCATCTGTGCCACATCCATGCCACATCAGTGCTCATACATGTCACATACATGCACATCAGTGAACATCCATGCCAAATCAGTGCTCATCCGTGCTACATCAGTAGTCATTGGTGCCACATCCATGCCACAACAGTACTCATCCTTGCCACATCAGTACTCATCCATGCCACATCAATGCTCATCCATGCCACATCAGTGTTCATCTGTGCCACATCAGTACTTATGCATGAAGGTGCCCCCTGAATGTTGGTCCTCTGTATATAGCCAGGCTGGGGAAAAGTCTCACACATGTGGTATCGCCATACTCAGAAGTAGCAGAATGTATTTTGGGGTGTAGTTGCAAGTATGCAAAAAATAACTTGTTATTATGACAATTTTGTGGAAAAAAAAAAGAAAAAAAATCGTAATTTTACAAAGAATTGTGGGAAAAAATTAAAAAACTTCAAAAAACTCACCATGTCTCTTACTAAATACTGTGGAATGTCTACTTTCCAAAAATGGGTCATTTGGGGGGTATTTGTACTTTCCTGACTTTTCATGGGCCTCAAGAAATCTGAGATGGGCCACCAGTACATCAGGTGTGATCAATTTTCTGTAATTGGCACCATAGCTTGTGGACGCTATAACTTTCACAAAGACCAAATAATATCCACTGATTTGGGTTATTTTAACCAAAAGGTATGTAGCAGTATACATTTTGGACAAAATTTATGACAAAAAAATTACTCATTTGCTAAATTTTATAACCGGAACGAAGAAAAATGCTTTTTTTTTTACAACATTTTCGGTCTTTTTTCAGTTATAGTGCAAAAAAGAAAACCCAGTGGTGATTAAATGCCACCAAAAGAAAGCTCTATTTGTGTGAAAAAAAGGACAAAAATGTTGTATGGGTACAGTGTTGCATGACTGAGTAATTGTCATTCAAAATGTGAGAGCACCGAAAGCTGAAAATTGGTCTGGTTAGGAAAGGGGTTTAAGTGCCCAGTGGTCAAGTCTTTAAAGGGAATGTATATTGGCTTTGTTCACATTGTCTTATTTTATTTATTATGGTGAGGGCTAAAAAATGTAGTTATGTAAATGAAGAATATTGCAAATTCTCATTTGCTTATTGGTAGTAAAAAAAAAAAAAAAAAAAAAACGTTCACAGAACTCATTAAATCAGATTTAGACACACACACACAAGTGAATGAATAGAGGCAGAGACTTATGACGCGTACACACGGTCAGAATTTTCGATGGAAACAGTCCGATTGGAGCTTTTCATCGGATTTTCCGACCGTGTGTATGCCCATCGGTCTTTTTCTGTCGGAATTTCCGACGGACTTTGGATTGAGAACCTGTTCTTAATTTTTCCGACGGAAAACCTTTCTATCGGATTTTCCGATCGTGTGTATGCAATTCCGACATGCAAAATTCCGACGCATGCACGGAAACAATTCGACGCATGCTCAGAAGCATTAAACTTCCCTTTTATAGTGCAGTCGAACGTTTTTTAAGGCGTGGTGTTATTGACCGTCGGAATTTGGTGTGACCGTGTGTAGGCAAGACAGTTTGAGCGAAATTCCGTCGAATTCCAACGGGAAAACCATCAGAGCTTTTTCTGATGAGAATTCCGACTGTGTGTACGCGGCATTACTGGACAACTCTGTCTAAGGTTTCATGACTAATATAGTGTGTGAGTTTGTGGAAGTTTGATTCAATATTTATTAAACATTTCAAACTTGGGCTTTCTTTTGGAAAATATTTAAACCACTAGTTAAATTAAACTTCTTCTTTTTTTAAAAAAAGGTTAACAATTATAAATTCAATTACCAACATCTTCTAGATAACAATGTTGAAACATAGGAAAACTGGACTATCACACCCCGACTGGGCACAAGTGGCCACAAAGACATTGCTATGCTTTTGTCTCAGTATGTGTCAGCTGAAGTGGCCTTGGGCCTGCAACACCACCACTGCCATTTTGTTGGTGTAGGCAGGTGTAGTCTATTTTCTCCACTGCAGGTGGCGCTTAACCTCATCGACAGTGCAGCAGGAGAGAAAGTCAAGAGGAACATGGTTCCTCCTTAGTTTCCTGGGTAACTGGAAGACATCTTGGGTCACACAGAGCCTATCTAGGACCCTGACTCCTGAGTTTGGCATGGATTTAGCATGTGGGTAGAGTAGGAACAGGTCATGCATCTGTCAGGGACAGTAAGAGTGGGCAGAGAAAGGGTCCACATGACTAGGGAAAGAATAGGGATTCACCAATTCTCCTGGAAACCTCCCTGCTTAGGATTGAACAGGCCAGGCCGCATTCTGCCCCTCAAGACAGATGCTGTCAGTTCAACTGAGATCTGCTCTGCTACAATCTGCTGTTCAGTGAGTGTACCTGGTTGGGCTGCCTTCCACCGGGCATGTTGTGAATTGTTGTATTCAGACTGCAATACAAGTTCACCACATTGCACCCTCCCACACTGGTATTGTGTTTGGTTACCAGTATGATGTACAGGATGATATATTTGGCTGCCATGTATGGTGAGAACTGTATATATAGATGCTGAAGAACATAGGGCTGTACGCAAGCCTTTGTTGGGGAAGGAGCGATACATATATATGGATTCTAGAGAGGGTATGAGCATGTAATGCTGTCGGAGTTATATAGATGCTACAGGATGCAGTATGTTTTCGTACAGCCACTAGACAACATTGTCCTTTTGTTATCTGAAAATCTTATCTTATGTTAATAAATTAATTAATTAAAGACAATTGATTTTCACTACCGGTGTCCCTTTAGATGGGTCTTTATGCAAACTTTCCAACCACGTGACCACTGTGATTGACTGTCACAGTGACAACCTTTTTTTTTTTTTTTAAGCTTTGGATGGAGTGGAGAGGAAATGCAGGGAAGATTCACCCTCTCTATATGTACTGGTGACCGGTATCACTGTGAGTGAAAGTAAAAGAAAATCCTAAAGTTTGGGTTGTCATCAGTAATAGAGAGGAAACATTCCAATGGGGACACTAGGTCTGGCGGCCCTCTATTCACCAGGGTTTGGCTCAGCTATCCTTTACATTTACTTTTTGGGGGGGTGGCAAACAGTATGCCCCCCCGCTCAGTTGCACTTACCCCATCAGCGGTGGCTTCCCCTGCTCGGCAGCGGCGGCCTCCCGCTCTCCTGCTCTCTTCTCTTACGGGTCTTCACGGCAACAGCAGCGGCAGCTTCCTTTTCCTCCCTCCTTCTCGGCGGCCAATCAGGAGTCTTTTCTTTTCGCCCTATCAGAAAACGGGTCTCACACCCGCTTCTAATTGGCCAGATTGAGGATCAGTGTTTCAACAGTGAATATTAATTTGCTGTTAAAATACACCTAGGTGGGCTCCGTTTGCATTCTCTGCGACCTGAGCCCACCCTATTTAGAAGCCTATCAGAGCGTCTGGCTCTAATCAGGTGCTTAAAAAAAAAAAACCTGGCCGCTGTAATTCATGCGCCCAGTGCCTTGAAAGGGCCGGCCACATGAAAAGGGGGTGGCCATAGATAGATTCATGCTATGCTTGAATCCATCCATTGCATATAGGGGGTGGCCTGGAGAGAGTGGGCTGAGCCCTGGTGCCCCTAATGGACGGGCTGCATGTATTTCTGAACATCAGCTCTTATACGGTTTAATTGTATCTCACTGCATATAGATGCATGCATGTATTTTTTTTTTGCTGTAATTCAACAGTGGAGCGAATATCTTTGCGGTATTATGCTTGATGTAATATGACATACTTGGATTTTTGTACCTATTTTTGTATATGCAAGGGACAGATGCAGCATTGGACTTATCCTGCATCCACCTAGGTAAGTATGATTCTGGATAAAAACGCAACCCTATACTTCTTTTTTAAAATGACAACCGTGGATTCTCCCACTCTGTGAGAGGCTGAGAGCTGCTGTGGCTGGACGGGGCTAGACAATGCACCAAGCAATACTTATGTTTAGGGCAGCCTCAATAGATGAATGCCCAGAATGCAATCCCTGGGCACACTGCCCTAAACTTAAGAACTATTTGGTGCACCATCCAGCCTCATCCAGCTGCAGCAGCTGTCAGCCTCTCATAGAGTTTACCAGCAGAGGCGGCTCTCTAATTAGGCAAAAAAGGCGGTCGCCTAAGGCCTCACGCTCCCAGGGGCCTCGCGGCTGCCTATTTTGCACTGTGTTCTTTTAGTAAAAATAGGGGCTGGTAAATTACATTTACCAGCCCATTTTTCCCGGCTCCATCCTGAATAATGGCACACTGTTAATTTTTATTGCTTAAATTATTTTTCCCATTATGGGCGTGAGTGGGGCCTCATGTCCAAGTTTTGCCTAAGGCCTCACAAAGCCTAGGGCCGCCTCTGTTTACCAGACTGCAGACAGCGGGGCTGGATGGTGCACCTGCGCTTTCCACCCGCACCGAAATGCTGGAGCCTCACACACTGGGGCTAAACGTCCAGTGTGCATGGAGCTTTACCCACTAAAGCTTCTATTCGATTTTAATAAATGAGTGTAGGCCCACTAATATAACCAATTACACAAATTATAGTTTCCTTTAAAAACAAAAACACCTTGTGCTTTAGCTTTCCGTCGAACGGTTGCTTTCTCATTATGAATGTGCTACTGACAAGGGGGCGATCTTCTGCATTCCAACTTCTGTAACCTGAAGAAATGTTATATAACTATACCAAACACAACATAAATATTCTCTTACCAACAAAGGAGACTGTTCAACTGCCGAGGTAAGTTTTCCTTTGATATCGGCATTTTAAACAGCAGTTTCCTGCTGGCATCTGAAGCCGATTTCAACAGCTTAACCAATAAAAGCCGCAAGATGTTCCTCAAAAGGTCATTTGTAACTGAAACTTGGCTCTCGGCGATGATCGATATTAAACAGAATCCACCACCAAAACCTCGAGGCTTCCTTTCCACAGGCACACACATGTGCTCTAATTATTATGTAACTACCTGCTGTACACTATATTATTACTTACATTCTTCTCTGTAAAAGTGTTGGATCTACTTTAGTAAAATGTTTACAGTAAAGACTGCCTTTGTTGCTTTGGCAATCGATCAAAAGAAAAAGCCGAACTAGTCCCATTTTTCTCAGGCTCTCAAAATGACAGATCCTCGGTACGCTCCTGTATTGTCAGACTGGGAGCAACATTTAGGTGGCTCAGGGCAAGAGTTGAAGCGTTACTAAACCCACAACAGTAAAATCAGTCTGTATATACAGTAAAGCATTCTTGTTATACTCACTGTGGAACGTAAGGGATTAATCCTTCGCATTGTGTAAAAAGGCTGTTTGATCCTGTCTTCTCTGATTCTCCCCATCTTCTACTGTCCCCAATCCATCTCCCAACAGTACCAAGCCTTGGGGGCACTCTGCACATGCTCAGTTTGGTGTGTGTTGCTAGAGAGTTCTTTTTTTCTGTTTTGGCGGGTGCATGTGATCAGCACAGGGCCAATCAGCACTGTCCAAACAGAGGGTCAGGGGTCCTGCAGCCTTATAGGACAATCAGAGGAGAAAGAAAACTCCTCCTACAAGCTTTAGACTGGGTTCACACTATAACACGCAGTAGACATGTGCACAACAAAAAAATGTGTTTATTTTCGTTTCGTTTTTTTCGTTTCCGAAAAAAATGTGTTTATTTTCGTTTCGTTTTTTTAGTTTCCGTTGATTCGTAAGGATTCGTACATTCGTAAGTCGTCGGTGTTCATATTCGTAACGATTCGTACATTCGTAAGTCGTCGGTGTTCGTATTGGTAACGATTCGTACATTCGTAAGTCGTCGGTGTTCGTATTCGTAACGATTCGTACATTCGTAAGAGTTATTCTTTCGTTGATTCGTTTTTTCGTTAGTTTAATTTTCGTTTATTCGTTTATTTGAAATTCAGACGCATTCGTATTTATTCGTACATTCGTAACATTCGTAACACTCGTAGATTCGTAATCGGAGCATAATTCATAATTTTATGTAATGTGTATGCTATTATTACATTTTAATAATTTACGAATCGAAAAAAAAAGTTACGAATCGAAAAAAAAAAAAGTTACGAATTGAAAAAAAAAAGTTACGAATGTACGAATTTTTTCGTTCAATCTATTCGAAGCACATTAAGCAGCGCCATTGTAAGGGACACGGAAAATGACCAATTCAACAAGAAAAAAAAAGTTACGAATCGAAAAAAAAAGTTACGAATCGAAAAAAAAAAAAAAAAAGTTACGAATGTACGAATTTTTTCGTTCAATCTATTCAAAGCACGTTAAGCAGCACCATTGTAAGGGACACGGAAAATTACCAATTCAACAAAAAAAAAAAAAGTTACGAATGTACGAATTTTTTCATTCATTTTCGTTGTTCCTGTTTTCGTTTTTTGGATTTTCTTCATTCGTACATTCGTTGTTTCTAATTTGTTTTTTTCGGATTTTCGTTGTTTTTCGGATTTGCTCAATTCGAATGATTCGTTAATCGGATTCGTATGATTCGAACGATTCGTTATTCGGATTAGTTCGGTTCAAACGATTCGTTCATTCGTACGAAAACGAACGAACGAAAATAACGGAAAAAAACGAAAAACAAAAAAAAACAAAACGAATTGCACATGTCTAACACACAGCAGCTCACAGCAGGAGTCCTGTGTGTCTCCATTCACAAATTCAGTTCTGATTTCAGCGCAACATTGAATTTGGACCTGAAACAGAGCAAAAGACGCATAGAGAGCCGGTCACAATCTCCTGCTATGTGAATTGGATGTGGGTATATAAAACAGGCATTTTTGAATTGCAGTGGCCATGAGGCCTAAAGGGCCATTAAGTAGTGGATGCATATGGATTTGATTTAGAGAATTGGGAGATCATTTAGCATTACTCTTATCTGCACGCTAGTGCCTACATTTTAGCATTGAATGTGGTTCTAAAGGCTCAATACCTACCTGAGATTCCTTTCAATCCAGCGATATGCCTCAGCTCTCCGGGGACTCTGCCTCCTCATTCGCTGAGGCTCCTGCTGTTATCAATCACAGCCACTGAGCTAATCAGGAGAGCGAGGGGGTGGGGCTGAGTCACGGCTCTGTGTGTGAATGGACACGCAGAGCCACAGCATGGAATCGAGCCTGCTTGGGTGCCCCCCATAGCAAACAGCTTGTACTCGGCAGGCGGGAGGGGCCTGGAGCACTGGCGAGGGACCCGAGAAGAGTAAAATTGGGGCTGCTCTGTGCAAAACCACTGCACAGAGCAGGTAAGTATGACATGTTTATTATTTTTGTTTTTAAAAAAAGAGACTTTAACCGTTTCCTGAACGGGGCACGACGATGTACGTCGACAGAATGGCACGGACAGGCATAAGGGCGTACAAGTACGTCCCCTTTAAGATGCCACCGTGCCATGGAGCAGAGATCAGCATTCACTAGCTGACAGCCACGCCCCCCCCCCACAGTTAGAAACACGCCTCTAGGAACATATAACCCCTACACTGCCACCTAGTGGTTAACCCCTTCACTGCCAGTGTAATTTACACAGCAATCAGTGCATTTAAATAGCACTGATTGCTGTATAAATGACAATGGTCCCAAAAATGTGTCAAAAATGTCCGATGTGTCCGCCATAATGTCGCAGTCACAATAAAAATCGCTGATCGTCGCCATTACTAGTAAAAAAAAAATATTAATAAAAATGCTATAAAACTATCCCCTATTTTGTAAACGCTATAACTTCTGCGCAAACCAATCAATAATCGCTTATTGTATGTAGAAGAATACGTATCGGCCTAAACTGAGGAAAAAAAAAGTTTTTTTATATATTTTTGGGGGATATTTATCATAGCAAAAAGTAAAAAATAATGCGTTTTTTTCAAAATTGTCGCTCTTTTTTTGTTTATAGCGCAAATAATAAAAACCGCAGGGGCGATCAAATACCACCAAAAGAAAGCTCTATTTGTGGGAAAAAAAGGACGTCAATTTTGTTTGGGAGCCACGTTGCACGACCGCGCAATTGTCAGTTAAAGTGACGCAGTGCCGAATCGCAAAAAGTGGTCTGGTCTTAAGCCAGCAAAATGGTCCGGTCTGAAAGTGGTTAAAAGGGTTGTAAAGGCAGAAGGTTTTTTTTAATCTTATTGCATTCTATGCAGTAAGATAAAAATCCTTCTGTGTGCAGCAGCCCCCCTCATCCCCCCTAACACTTACCTGATTTCCCTCTCTGTCCAGTAATGTCCACGAGTGTCTCAGCCATCCGAGATTCTCCTTCCTGATTGGCTGAGACACAGCAGTGGCACCATTGGCTCCCGCTGCTGTCAATCAATGCCAGCTAGCCAATCATGGGAGGGGGGGGGGCCGAGTCAGGACTCCGTTGCTGAATAGACACAGGGAGCTGTGACTCAGCTCGGGTGCCCCCATAGCAAGCTGCTTGCTGTGGGGGCACTGATCAGATGGGAGGGGCCAGGAGAGCAGAAGAGGGACCCGAGAAGAAGAGGATCTGGGCTGTTCTGTACAAAACCAACTGCAACAGAGCAGGTAAGTATAACATGTTTATTATTTTTATAGGGAGAAATTAACGAGCCTTTACAATCACTTTACTGTAATATCACTTCTTGAATTACTAGATTTATTGTACTGTGAATTGCATAACTCATATAAAATTAAAATAAATAGATAAAAATAATATACTGTCACAATAACGTACTGATTTACAGTTTAGAAAAAAAAATACGCTTAGCATTATACAAATTAATGCCGATTAGTGTGTTAAAGGCTTCTGTGCTAGCCATGCTAGCCAAATGAAATTATGGTATATTTACACTTGGCACAGAATTGGCGTTGCTGTGACCGGGTAGCCGTCGTCCAATCTATCTGCACACTCGCAGGCAGCTCCACAATTCCTGGTCTGTCAGGAGAAGGAATAATGCTTGGCAAGCTGGCACATGTTACATAAGGTGGTAATTCATAACATATCATTTCGGAGAATGGAAAATGTCCATGCATGCAAGCATCATTCATATGCTGGGTTTTCAGCTCTTGGCATGTATTTTAATCCTATAAATTATACAACATTTCTGCATACTTGTGTGGAAGTTCTCTGTGTAAAAATTCAATGTCCCGTTTCTTTTCTTTGATCACCAGCGTGAACCTTTTATGAAAGAGGAAGTTGTAAAATATACAGTTTGGGTTTGTAGAAGGAAGGGGGTGGCCAATCAAGTGGAATTTGGAACCGAGAAGGACGTGTATAGTGAGAAACAGAATTTATGAAAACAATCTTACATATAAACATGATTAAACACACATTTAGAGCCAAGTTCTGCAGGTTTTTTGAAGGAATATATAACATCAAGGGTTTCTTATGAACTTCTTACTGCAAGGTGTTTTGGGAAGAGCCAACAAGCGGCAAAGTAAAGAACGTTTCTAAACTTACTCATGTACTTTAGATTTCCTGAGTCCTGCTTCTACTAGCACAGGGATATTGGATCTGTTCCAGCTCACCCAGTGTTGGGTCCAGGCAGAGGCAGGAGAGATACCCTCCTGCATTGTGCAGGACCAAGCTGCCAAATTGACAATTCAGTCCTGCAGATTGCAATGGAGAGTTTGACTACCCCAGTGGAATCAGTGTGTAGGCCAAGAAAACTGTACATCGTTACATCCCTGGGTACTAGACATGTGCAATTCGTTTAGTTTTTTCGTTTTTTCGTTTTTTTTTCCGTTATTTTCGTTCATTCGTTATCGTACGAATGAACGAACGATTCGCTAAAAATTTTAACGAATAACGAATCGTTCAAATTGAATGAATCCGAAAACAACGAAAATCCGAAAAAAAAAAAATTAGTAACAACGAATCTACGAAAGAAGAAAATCCGAAAAATGAAAACAGGAACAACGAAAATCAAAATGAACAAAAAAATTCGTACATTCTGAACTTTTTTTTTTTTGTTGAATTGGTAATTTTCCATGTCCCTTACAATGGCGCTGCTTAACGTGCCTCAAATGGATTGAACGAAAAAAATTCGTACATTCGTAACTTTTTTTTTCGATTCGTAATTTTCCGTGTCTCTTAAAATGTAATAATAGCATACACATTACATAAAATTATGAATTATGCTCCGATTACGAATGTTACGAATGTTACGAAAGTACGAATAAATACGAATGCGTCCAAATTTCGAATAAACGAATAAACGAAAATTCAACTAACGGAAAAACGAATCAACGAAAAAATAACTCTTACGAAAATACGAATCGTTAGGAATACGAACACTGATGACTTACGAATTTACGAATCGTTATGAATCAACGGAAACGAAAAAAAACGAAAACGAAAATAAACAAATTATTTTGTTGTGCACATGTCTACTGGGTACCAATAACAGGCTTCCTGCCTATTCTCTCATTAGTGTAAGCCCCGCTCCCAAAGGGAGCAAATAAAGGACGCATTTCACCATCACATGCACAGTACCTTGACACGACACTTCCCCACTTCCTCCCAGGCCAAGAGACAAGGCCAGTCAGTTTTCAACACTTTATTTGCATAATATTGGGGTATACTTTCCCCATTTCGGATATCCTTTGTCCTGTCCCCATTAATAGTCCAATCTAGGGTACCAGGACCTCTCCCCCAGCTGGGGAATATGGCTTGCTGGAGACATCTATGCAGAGTCATGGAGGTGAGCTTTCTTCCATGGCACCCCATACATGCAGCATGTGTTTTGTGCTGGGAGCATGTTAGATCGCACACTCGCAAGACAGATACTGATCCATCAGCCGGTAAGACCGGCTCCTGCACATGTAATCACTATAAGAGCCAATCACAGTGATCGTTACAGTTAGATCCTGCCCCTGTACTGAGAAAAAATTACATTGGGGAAACCATACCTCACAACTTTTTGAGATGGAAATGAGGGACACCTATTACCAAAAGTATGTAGGCATAGGACACACCCCATTGCCACGCCCCCTTAAAGGAGAAATATACAAAAAATAAAAGATTAATTAAACCCACAAGGGCTTTTTTTACCACTACTTTTCCTTTATACTGGCTTTGCAATTTACAAATGCAGCAATTTAGAAATTGGATGAAAGGTTTGGCACTGGGAAACAGTTTTTGAAAGATAAAACGTTCATATTGTATACAAATATATAGATCAGACCAAAATGAGGGACAAATGAGGAGGAAAGAGGGACAGGGGGACATTGCTCCAAATCAGGGACAGTCCCTCGAAATCAGGGACAGTTGTGAGGTATGGGGAACACCTATCAATCCTGTTGCAGAACAAAGCAACGCTGAACAGGAGCAGAGAGAGATATTGTGGGACAGACTAATTACAAGGTCAAAGCCAGAGTCATCAATTCCCTATTTTGTCTGCTCTAAATTCACACTGTGACTAAATAAATCCTAACCCTGACCACCTTCTCTTATTTATACTTCTGCTTAGAATAAAAAAATTGCCTTATCTTCTCTCATAGATCTGCCTTTGAACTTTGCAAACTGTTGCATCTGGCTGCCCAGGAATACAGTAGCACATGTGCCAGAGATATTGCTGACGGAGAATCAACCTAATCTGCAACTAATTGTGTTGCTAATTTGCTTGATAAATGCCCCCCCAATGTATCTTCTTCTTCTCACCAGAGAAGAAGTCTGTTTATAAAAAAAGCTGTTGAAAGAAATAAAAAAAGCAAATCTACCTATCTCTTTTGATTGTAAGCTAAATGAGTATTAAACTGTATTGTAACTGTACTATATAAATCCTGTATTATTATTATTAAGTGTTCTTGCATAGCAAGATCACTTATTGTTATCTCACATATATATTATTATTATTAAGTGTTCTTGCATAGCAAGATCACTTATTGTTATCTCACATATATATTATTATTATTATTATTATTATTATTCTTATAGCCAAATTTTGCACGCTAACTCCTCCCACAGTTTTTATGCTACATATACCGAATATATACCAAAACGTGCGGATTGTTCCCGAATGGTGTGCTATTACTTTGTGGAACGTTTTTCCGAATGGTTCACGAAATATCGTCATTTTTGCGGCGAAATTTGTCCCATAGGAATGAATGGAGAAATGTTCAAAACTAGTGGGAGGTGACAAAAGCTCTGAGGGGAATTATAGCTCCTCCCACATAGCTCTGAGGGCAATTATAGGTAGTCTTCGTCGTTTCGCCGAATGGTTTACGAAATATCGTCATTTTTGCGGCGAAATTTGTCCCATAGGAATGAATGGAGAAATGATCAAAACTAGAGTGGGAGGTGACAAAAGCTCAGAGGGGAATTATAGGTAGTCCCACACAGCTGAGGGGAATTATAGGTAGTCCCACACAGCTCTGAGGGGGATTATAGGTAGTCCCACACAGCTCTGAGGGGAATTATAGGTAGTCCCACACAGCTCTGAGGGGAATTATAGGTAGTCCCACAAAGCTCTGACTGGGATTATAGGTAGTCCCACACAGCTCTGAGGGGGATTGTAGGTAGTCCCACACAGCTCTGAGGGGGATTATAGGTAGTCCCACATAGCTCTGACTGGGATTATAGGTAGTCCCACACAGCTCTGAGGGGGATTGTAGGTAGTCCCACACAGCTCTGAGGGGGATTTTAGGTAGTCCAGGGGGATTATAGGTAGTCCCACACAGCTCTGAAGGGAATTATAGGTAGTCCCACACAGCTCTGAGGGCGATTATAGGTAGTCCCACACAGCTCTGAGGGGGATTGTAGGTAGTCCCACACAGCTCTGAGGGGGGTTATAGGTAGTCCAGGGGGATTATAGGTAGTCCCACACAGCTCTGAAGGGAATTATAGGTAGTCCCACACAGCTCTGAGGGCGATTATAGGTAGTCCCACACAGCTCTGAGGGGGATTATAGGTAGTCCCACACAGCTCTGAAGGGAATTATAGGTAGTCCCAAACAGCTCTGGGGGAATTATAGGTAGTCCCACACAGCTCTGAGGGGGGTTATAGGTAGTCCCACACAGCTCTGAGGGGGATTATAGGTAGTCCCACACAGCTCTGAGGGGGATTATAGGTAGTCCCACACAGCTCTGAGGGGGATTATAGGTAGTCCCACACAGCTCTGAGGTGGATTATAGGTAGTCCCACACAGCTCTGAGGGGGGTTATAGGTAGTCCCACACAGCTCTGAGGGCGATTATAGGTAGTCCCACACAGCTCTGAGGGGGATTGTAGGTAGTCCCACACAGCTCTGAGGGGGGTTATAGGTAGTCCAGGGGGATTATAGGTTGTCCCACACAGCTCTGAGGGGGATTATAGCTAGTCCCACACAGCTCTGAGGGGGATTATAGGTAGTCCCACACAGCTCTGAGGAGGATTATAGGTAGTCCCACACAGCTGAGGGGGATTATAGGTAGTCCCACACAGCTCTGAGGGGAATTATAGGTAGTCCCCCACACAGCTCTGAGGGGGATTATAGGTAGTCCCACACAGCTGAGGGGGATTATAGGTAGTCCCACACAGCTCTGAGGGGATTATAGGTAGTCCCACACAGCTCTGAGGGGGATTATAGGTAGTCCCACATAGCTGAGGGGGATTATAGGTAGTCACACACAGCTCTGAGGGGGATTATAGGTAGTCACACACATCTCTGAGGAGAATTATAGGTAATTATGAGAATTATGAAATTTGAAAAAAAATAATTAAAAAAAAATATATAATAAAAAAAAAAATTTTTTTTTTTTTAATTATAATCTTTATTAGTTTTTCCATCTATAAAACATGTTTACACCTCAACACAATATTCCAGGACCAGTATCTTTTTTACATACATTATGTACTTAACACATAGGTATATCTCTTTATGAAGATAAAAAAAGAGCACTCTATATTCCCTCCACTAAAAAGGAGGGAGCCGCTTTTTGAGTAATATTGCCTGGATTTACTCCTGTCTCATTATCCCCCCTTTCCCGCCTCCCCTCCCCCCCCCACCCCCCCTCTATTCCAGCTGTATCTGGTGTATTCCCTCTATCCATGGTCTCCACATCCTATCAAATTCTTTCATATTATATCTCTTTATGTACGCGGCTCTCTCCTTCGGGAGGGTTTCATTCATTATATCGATCCAATTCTTTACTGTGGGTGGCATCTGTGATTGCCATCTCATCATTATCATCTTCCTGGCCTGATACATGCCCCTTAATATTGCCACTGTTGTACTTTTTGTTTCACCCTTTTCCTGTCTATACCCCAGGATACAAAGTACCACTTCCCTTTCCACTTCTTTTTTAAATATGCTCTTCAATACTTTTGTCACCCCTTCCCAGTACCGGAAGAGCTTGGGGCATCTCCATACCATATGGACCAGGTCCCCCTGCCCCTGGCACCTCGGACACTTATCATTAGGCCTTCTTCCAAATTTACATAACAGCTTTGGTGTATAATACGCTCTGTTGAGTAGCATCAGATGTGAGAATTTCTGGGCGGGCGAAACCGATATCATCGGGGCTAGTTCTAGTATTCTCTTCCATTGTCCCTGTGGAATGGCACCTAGATCCTGTTCCCATTTTTTTTTTACCTCCAGCAGCTTTACTTCGCCTAGGGTCCCTCTGTTCAGTAGTTTATATATCACAGATATTAATCCTTTAGTGGATCCTGGCTCCCCAATAACCTGTAGCACTGGTAGTTCCTCCCATACCATAGGTTGGTTTCGAAACTGGGCTTCTAGGGCATGGCTTATTTGAAGATAACTAAACTGTGTATTCTGGGGGATATCAAATTCCCTTTTTAGTACTTCGAATTTTTTTATGGCCTGACCATCGTATATTTGGCTCACTTTTTTAATTCCCCTATTTTCCCACTCCCTGATTTTCCCCATTATACGTAATTCCTGTAGGTTGCTATTGTTCCAGATTGGGGTATATATGTTAGTCTCCATATATTTTAACTTTTTTTTGACGACTTTCCAAACTTTACTGACCATTTTTGTTGTTGGGTTCTTAGCCCCAAACGACCCTGCCTCTAAAGTTTCTATTATGGTCTCGTGTAGCGCGCCTGTCAAAAGAATTTTTCCATTAGGGGACCCTCCCTCTTGGGCACAACATCCCACTAATTGTTGTAACTGAGACGCTAAATAGTATATCTCAGGATTGGGCAGTGCAAGACCCCCTTCCCCTGAAGGGAGTTGCAGAGTCCGAAGCCGTATTCTTGCCTGTCCCCCCTTCCACACCAATTCCCTAAATAGACTCTCGATTTTATCAAACCATTTTCTGGGGATCCATATGGGGGCATTATGGAGCACATACAACAGTTGGGGCAGCCAAATCATTTTTATTAATGAACATCTACCGGCACTAGACAGGGGGAGGGATTTCCATGTTTTAATTTTCTCCCTAAACTTCCCCAATATTGGTATCAGATTATTATGCAAGTATTGATTGGGGTCTCTTGTTATCCTGATCCCTAAATATTTAAGGGAATCTACGACTGCTAATTTAGGGCTATTCCTTAGCATCCCTTCCCTTATTTCGGCCATCGGAAGGAGCTCTGACTTCGTCCAGTTGATCTCTAGACCCGTGAAACTACCAAACCTCTCCACAGCTTTCATTGCTTCCTCCAATGAGTGTTCTATGTCCCCCAGGAAGAGCAATATATCATCAGCATATAATGCTATACGCTCTTCTCCTGAGATCCTACGGAAACCTACAATGTCAGGGCTCCTTCTGATGTACTCCGCAAGGGGCTCCATAGCTAGCGCAAAGAGCAAGGGCGATAAAGGGCACCCCTGCCTGGTTCCCCTTTCCAATTTTATTTGATTTGAAAATCTATTGTTAATTTTTAATCTAGCTACTGGTCTGTCATAGAGCATCTTGATCCACCCGATCAGCGTGGGTCCAAATCCAAACTCTTCCAGTATACGCCAAATGTATTCCCACTCTATAGAGTCGAAGGCTTTGGTCACATCCAATGATAATATCGCCTTCGACCCTATATTATCTGTTGGCGTTTGAAGATTTAAAAAAGCTCTCCTTATATTTGTACTGGTTGATCGGTTTGCTATGAACCCAGACTGATCAGGGTGGACCAATTTTGAAATAACTTTATCCATTCTAGCTGAGATAACTTTAGCTAGAATTTTTGCATCCGTGCACAAAAGGGAGATTGGCCTATACGAAGCGGCATCTAGGGGATCTTTCCCTTCCTTATGAAGTACGATGATGGTAGCTTCTCTCATTGACTCAGGGAGATAACCCACCTCCATTGCCCCCCCTAAAACCTTCAACAGTTCCGGGAGCAGGATATCCCCATAGTATTTATACGTTTCCGTTGGGAGACCATCCGGACCCGGAGACTTTTGATTTGCCATGTCGGCTACAGCCTGTTGTAATTCGGAGAGCGTTATTGGGGAATCCAGACCAACTCTTTCTTCAAGTGTTATCTTCGGAAGGGCTACCTTCCCCAAAAAACTCTCCATCATTGATCTCCCCGCTCCCCTTACTCGTGCGGAGTATAAGTCCCTATAGAACTCCTCAAAGCTTTCCAGTATACTTTTGGAGTTCGAGGTTACCCCCCCCGTCTCTACTACGAATAGCTGATACATTACTGGGGGCCCTGTTCGCCCTTGCCACCTGGGCCAACATCCTCCCCACCATCTCTCCTTCCATGAAGGCCTCCTGCCTCTGTAACAACTGTTTGGTCTCGACTCTCTGGATTACACATAATTTATATTCCTGTTGTTTTTCCAGCCATTTTTCTTTCCCTTCCATTGTTGGGGCTAGAATATAATTAGCCTCCGCTGCAGCCGCTTCCCTCCTTTTATTTTCTTCCTGTGCCCTTACCCCCTTGTTGTACTTCGCCACCTGCTGAATTAATAATCCCCTCAAGAAAGCCTTAAGGGTATCCCATATAATCCCTGATTCTGCTGTGTTTGCGTTAACTACAATAAATTCTCTCAGTGTTGGTGGGATGGTATCTATACTTCTGAGTATCTCAAACCAGCACGGGTTAATTTTCCACCCCCTCAATATTTCCTCCCTCCCTATCTTTAAACTAAGCATAAGAGGGGAGTGGTCCGAGATCCCCCTTGGCCAATACTCAACTGCTTCTACCAGCTCCAATGCCCTATCGTTTCCCATCACCATATCAATTCTGGAGAGGGTGGAGTGTGTAGCCGACCAGCAAGAAAATTGCTGAGCGTCAGGGTTCCGCACCCTCCAGAAGTCTATCCAACCCACCTCCTCCATAAACCGACTCAACTGCCCTTTCTTCATGTTTTCTGCTACCCTCTGGGCTGGGAATCTGTCCATATTGTAATCCAATACCTGGTTAAAGTCACCTATTATTATGATTGGTGTTCCCTGCTTATCCAACAGGAACTCGTTTAATTTAAGCATGATCTCCATTTTAAATGGGGGGGGGACATACACATTTGCTATCACCATCTTTTTATCTTCAATTTGACAACAGAGAAAAATATACCGGCCCATTTCATCTGAGATGGCTTGCATGCAGGAAAAATTCACCCCTTTCTTCACCATTATGCTAACCCCTCTACTGTATGAGCCATAAACCGAGTGGTACTGAAATTGGTATACCCCATTCTGCCTTTGTAGTTGTTGGGCTGTTTCTTTTGTCAAATGGGTTTCCTGCAGGCAAGCCACATCAATCCCATAGTTCCTCATCATAGAAAACACTATTGCCCTCTTACCCGCTGTGCCTAACCCTCTTATATTCCATGACCCAATTCTTAATATTTTAGATTGCATCATTTTTCACCCAATGTATTTTAATCAGTAGTATTTTATCTCTATAGCGGTGTTTTCACCCATTATCCTAGTGGTTCCCCGTTGAAAAGCTCTATGTGTCTCCCTTTTTACTTCCCACTTCTGTGCATCTACCGTGATTCTCTCTTTTTTATCAGTGGATGTACCCTTTTTCCCTTGGCCCTTTACACACCTTTGATCTGAAATATTACCCATACCCATCCCTCCCCCCTCCCCCCCTCCCCACCTCTCTCGGTGAACCCCCCGGGCGGGGTGTGACCGGATGTGAGGAGAGAGGGCTGAGTGCTGAGGAGTGCTGAGGAGATGCAAGGAGAGTTGGTGTGAGAAGGAACGCTGCTGTGCAACCCCCTCCCCCTTCTAGCTTCTGGATGAAGCCGTCATGAGAAGCTATGGTATGCTATGAGCTGCCTCCTGCTCCCTGCCCCCCACGCTGAACACGCTGTGTGTAATCTCCTTCTCACAGTCCTCTGCTTGTGGGGGAAAGGTAAAGGAAAAAAGCCCAGCAAGGTTTGCCAAAGGACTGTTACTAAGATTCACTGTGTGACTTGGACTCTCTGTTGCAAAAGATTGAAAACTACCTGCTGACCCCACATAGACCTTCAGTGCTGGACATGTGAGTAACATGCAATGGAATAAAGGGGAAACATAGCGATGCTGTCTAGTGCCTGCGCCTTATAAACTGTCATTAATGATGAAATGAAGTGAATGAAAGCCATATTGTTCATATTGGTGTCACAAGGCGGACTTTCTTTATCAGCTGAGAGAGATAGTATATACTATCTACTAAAGGTGTTTTGCTACCAGTGCTTTCATGCAGGAAAACTGTGAGTTCAAAAATGCTATATGCCTGGCTGCTGGCACCCACACATAAGTAAAAGGAAAAAACTGGCCTGTCTGGCTGTTAAGGCTCTTATATATGAAGTAATACCACTAATATACCGCTGATATATGAACGTCAACTGACCACCTGGCTGGCTGTCTGTATACTTCCACGTGAAAAATCTCTCATCTTGCTTGCCATTTATAAAGCCGCCAAGGACTATGTATACCTACTAAAGGTCCAATTATGTATGTAAGAGCTGGAGCGGACATTGTATACTGCTGAGCGCATGTTTTACTACCAGTACTTTCATGCAGGAAAACTGTGATTTCAAAAATGCTGTGCGCCTGGCTGCCTGTACACATACATAAGTAAAAAGAAAACACTGGCCTGCCTGGCTGTTAAGGCTTCTATACATGAAGTAATACCGCTGATATACCGCTGATATATGAATATCAACTGACCTCCTAGTTGGCTGTTTGTATACCCCCACGTGAAAAATCTCTCCTCTTGCTTTCTATTTATATATCTGCCAGGGGCTATGTATGTAAGAGCTGGAGCGGACATTGTATACTGTTGAGTGCATGTTTGGCTATCAGTGCCTTCATGCAGGTAAACTGTGATTTCAAAAATGTTGTGTGCCTGGCTGCTTGCACCCATACACAGTATACATAAGTAAAAGGAAAACATTGGCCTGTCTGGCTGTTAAGGCTCTTATACATGAAGTAATACTGTTGATATACTGCTGATACATGAATGTCAACGGACCACCTGGCTGGCTGCCCGTATACCCCCACGGGAAAAATCTCTTTGCTTGCTTGCTGTACCCGCTGGTAGTGCTTAGTAGTTAACTGCGCTGTTTGTGTTCTATCTGAAATAAGGAGGAGAGGGTGATCTCTCTCCCGAGGACTATATTTGGAAGATCTGTTGCTGCTGACATAACTACGGTTGAGCGTAACCTCGGCCGCTTTCCCTTTTTTGAAAATTAGGAAATTGAAAAAAAAACATTTTGAAAAAAAAATCATTTTAGAAAAAAAATATCATTTAAAAAAAAAAATAATAATTAAAAAAAAAAAATTTTGAAAAAAAAAAAAATTTTATAAAAAAAATGAAAATTATGAAATTTGAAAGAAAAATTTTTTTTTGAAAAAAAAAAAAAATTTTAGAAAAAAAAAATTATTTTTGAAACAAAAAAAAAAGGGTTAGTTACTCAAGCCATTCCACTCAGTTACTCCGCCCACTCCAGTAGGTGGAGGCAAGAACACGTCACACAATTTCCCCAGAAATTGTAGCTTTTCTAGTTATTATTATTCTTATTATAGCCAAATTTTGCACGCTAACTCCTCCCACAGTTTTTATGCTACATATACCGAATATATACCAAAACGTGCGGATTGTTCCCGAATGGTGTGCTATTACTTTGTGGAACGTTTTTCCGAATGGTTCACGAAATATCGTCATTTTTGCGGCAAAATTTGTCCCATAGGAATGAATGGAGAAATGTTCAAAACTAGTGGGAGGTGACAAAAGCTCTGAGGGGAATTATAGCTCCTCCCACATAGCTCTGAGGGCAATTATAGGTAGTCTTCGTCGTTTCGCCGAATGGTTTACGAAATATCGTCATTTTTTGCGGCGAAATTTGTCCCATAGGAATGAATGGAGAAATGATCAAAACTAGAGTGGGAGGTGACAAAAGCTCAGAGGGGAATTATAGGTAGTCCTACACAGCTGAGGGGAATTATAGGTAGTCCCACACAGCTCTGAGGGGAATTATAGGTAGTCCCACACAGCTCTGAGGGGGATTATAGGTAGTCCCACACAGCTCTGACTGGGATTATAGGTAGTCCCACACAGCTCTGAGGGGGATTGTAGGTAGTCCCACACAGCTCTGAGGGGGATTATAGGTAGTCCCACACATCTGAGGTGGATTATAGGTAGTCCCACACAGCTCTGAGGGCGATTATAGGTAGTCCCACACAGCTCTGAGGGCGATTATAGGTAGTCCCACACAGCTCTGAGGGGGATTATAGTTAGTCCCACACAGCTCTGAGGGGAATTATGAAATTTGAAAAAAAAAAAATAATTAAAAAAAAATAATAATAATAAAAAAAATAAAAATAAAATAATTTTAGAAAAAAAAAATGAAAATTAGGAAATTTGCAAAAAAAAAAAAAACATTTTTAGAAAAAAAAATAATTAAAAAAAAAATACTATAAATAAAAAAAAAATTATTTTTTAAAAAAAAATTATTTTTTAAAAAAAAATTATTTTTTAAAAAAAAAAATAATTTTTGAAAAAAAAAAATAATTTTTGAAAAAAAAAAAATAATTTTTGAAAAAAAAAAATAATTAAAAAAAAATAATAATAATAATAAAAAAAATAAAAATAAAATAATTTTAGAAAAAAAAATGAAAATTAGGAAATTTGAAAAAAAAAAACATTTTTAGAAAAAAAAAAAATCATTTAAAAAAACTAATAATAATTAAAAAAAAATTATTTTTGAAAAAAAAATTATTTTTGAAAAAAAAAATTATTTTTGAAAAAAAAAATTATTTTTGAAAAAAAAAAATTTTATAAAAAAAATCAATCATTTTAGAAAAAAAATGAAAATTACGAAATTTGAAAAAAAAAATGTGAAAATTTTTTTGAAAAAAATAATTTTGAAAAATTTATTTTTAGAAAAAATTGAATAAAAATCTAAAAAATCATTTAAAAAAATCATTAAAAAAAATAATTATTTTTGAAAAAAAATAAATAAATGTTTAGTTACTCAAGCCACTCCACCCAGTTTCTCCGCCCACTCCAGTAGGTGGAGGCAAGAACACGTCACACAATTTCCCCAGAAATTGTATTTTTTCTAGTTATTATAATAATAAATAATAATTATTATTATTATTGTTATCTATCTATTTATCTATCTATCAAACTATCTATTATATAGACTTTAAAAGAGAAGTATAGGTTTGTTTGTTTTTTTAAGACTCCTACTTACCCAGGTGGACCAATGCTACATCTGTCCTCTAAGAACACTAAGAACCGAGTGATTGAACACTGCTGATCGATCGGTTCTCACAGCTCCGTGAGCAGGGAGCTGCTGACTATCAGTCACCAGCTCTCTGCTCTGCCCCCCCACACTCACTGGACTGCTGGGCTGTGGAGGGGGCAGGAGTGTCTGGCTCAGCCTCTCAGCAGCTCGCTGAGAGGCTGAGCCGCGTGCCGGTCCAGGCATGTGGGCGGACAATAAAAATCGCTGATCGCCGCCATTACTAATAAAAAAAAAAATATTAATAAAAATGCTATAAAACTATCCCCTATTTTGTAAACGCTATAACTTTTGCGCAAACTAATCAATAATCGCTAATTGCGATTTTTTTAACCAAAAATATGTAGAAGAATACGTATCGGCCTAAACTGAGGAAAAAAAATGTTTTTTTATATATTTTTTGGGGATATTTATTATAGCAAAAAGTAAAAAATATTGCATTTTTTTCAAAATTGTTGCTCTATTTTTGTTTATAGCGCAAAAAATAAAAACCGCAGGGGCGATCAAATACCACCAAAAGAAAGCTCTATTTGTGGGAAAAAAAAGGACGCCAATTTTGTTTTGGAGCCACGTCGCATGACCGCGCAATTGTTAGTTAAAGCGACGCAGTGCCGAATTGCAAAAAGGGGCCTGGTCCTTTGGCTGCCAATTGGTCCGGGGCTGAAGTGGTTAAAGTAAGATGACCAACACTGGTGCTCCTTGTTCAAATGTCTAATTAACAGGTCCAAGCTCTGTCACACTGGGAAAGGGAAGTATATATGAACGAAAAATGTCAGAATGTACTTAGTAATGTCTAGTCTGAGTCTACAGTCTGTGTTGGCAGAGGAAGCATGGGGAAGCTAAATACTCGGTGGCTATGGTCCCTCCAGTAAAGTAAAACATTTTTCTTTGCCTTTTGTGTGCAAAGTCTAGATTAATGCCGCGTACACACGAAGGGACTATCCCGCGGGATTGTCCGCTGGACTCAAGTCCACCGGACAATCGCCTCGTGTGTGGGCGCCGGCGGACTTTTTGGCGCCAAAAGTCCGGCGGACTAGGTTTTAAGTTTTGTTTTAAAATTGTCCGGCGGACAATCCCGCCGTTAGTAGGCTAGTCCGCCGGACTTTTGAAATGAACGGACTTGCCGCTCATTGGAAAGTCCGTTCATTCCCGCGGACCTTTTCCAGCGGATTGTCCACCGGAGAAGTCCGGGTGTGTGTGGGCAAGTCACACGCTCGGAAGTCCGGGCGTGTGTGGGGAAGTCCCGCCGGACTATGGACTATAGGTCCGGCGGACAAAGTCCGAACGTGTGTTTGCGGCATTACTTTACCAGATCTTGTGTACCCATACAAAAAAATATATATAGTCTAAGCATTCATAAATGCTGCAAAAAAGTCGCTAACACTTAGTGATAACTTAACATGGCAGGTTTAGGATAGCTCTTGCACTGTAAATTGGAGAAACACTGAAAAAATCTTTGCAGAGTTCACCAAGACTGCCAAGATCTAGAGAGAAGCAGAAGATGGAGAACCAGCCACCATGTATGAAAGACCTTGTTACCGGCAATATATCTATTGTAAATAAACTTGAACCATACCCTCACGTAATTTGTCTATGTCACTGAAAAGCATGCTGGAACGGCGAGAAAAATATACTCTGACAAGCTTATCTAACCACATTATAGAGGTATCATAAACTGAATGACGTCAAAATAAAAGCAGCTGTCACAAACCTACAGGGCTTATGATGACAAGTTTGTGCCATAACAGATCATTTTAGAAGAACCTTATAAATTATTATCAACTTCATTTAACAGTGAATGCCAGTCAAACGTGAACATTTTAAATTTAAACTTAAGCTGACCTTGCATGAAAATGGATGGTCCTCTCAATTGAAATCCTCCCACCACTAAAGAAAAATTTACTGTAAAGACAATTTAAAAAGAAATCCTTTGCTAAAATAAAAAAAAAAAAAAAAGGAAAGAAATGCTTACTCTGTAGGGTTCAGTGGAGGTCCTCTGTTTATACAAAGTTAATATTTCTCAGTGGACACCATCCCTAAAATGTATAACACATATAGATAGATACCTTCCATTCCCTAAACAGGATGAGGATAGGTGAATGGGACTTTATATGTTCCACAAAAAATAGGATTAAAATACAAGACTTTTTATTCCATCATTACAAAAATCATCCATGAAACCAAAGGTTACATGGTTAGAACCAAAGGGTTCATATATGTAGAGGGTGCAAACTCCCTCTACATAGGAATACCCAAATACCAGATTGCTCGCCCACAAGTCGTTCAAAACAAGGTAGCAAGACTAGTCACTGGAAAAAAAAACATGGTAATCCATCTCCCAGCCCTAAGGACCCTTCATTGGCTAACCGTTAAGGATCGGATCACTTTCAAGACCCTCTGCCTCACCCACGAATGCACACAAGGAAACGCTCCTCAATACCTATGTGAGAAATACCTATACCTATGTGAGAAAATAAAACACTACACACCCAATCGCAGCCTCCGATCAACTAGCCAAAACCTCCTCCTCGTCCATAAATCCCGCTACAAATCCAAGGGAGAGCGAAGATTCGCAGTCCAAGGACCTTGGCTATGGAACGCTCTACCCACTGACATCCGTATGGAAGAAAACCATCGGGCCTTCAGAAAAAAACTCAAGACCCACCTCTTCTAACAAGCAGGAACCACTGGACGGATCAAGCACAAACAGTTGTAGCGCTATACAAGTCATTCATTCATTCATATATGTGACTCCACTTCACCATGTCTAGGCATAGTCTAGGTGTGCCAGGAATTGTTGCTTCCATCCTCTAAGCCCCACATCATTACAACACTAAGCAATGACCTACGGGTAGAAGGATGGAAGAAAGTATGCATTGGGGAGCACAGGTATCCAACACTTCCAGAGTTCTCAAATCCTTGAACCATGGAAAGCTGATTAAAAACGATATGTTTGGGTTCAAAAGTATAACATGCTTTCATTTTTCCATGTCACATTTGTAAACCTTTTCAGTGACAAGATTACAATGCAGTAGCTCAAACCATAGAAATACAGAAAGGAACAGCAGTCCAAAACCAGATGAAAGAGCCCAAGATAAACAAAACAGGGGTGCTTTATTGAAATCTTCAGCAATACAATATAATCAGAACACAAAACATAGTCCAGTTCAGTACAGGACAAAAACAAAAGGATGTACATGCCCAAGATCATTTTAATTGTTGGTTAAAAAAAAGAAAACAAGTAATAAAAACATCCAACGTGTTTCGAGTGGCAACATCCCCTTTATCAGGGCTCAACACAGGATACAACTTGGATGGACTCAGAGAAATCAGTGACTTTAATGCATAGGATGCATTAAGGTGAAAAAACGCAAACCTTTACAACCCCTTTAGTGGAATTTTTTTTACCAAAAACATGTAGCAGAATACATTTTGGCTTAAATTTATGACAAAATTCTATTTTATTGGATTTCTTTTAAAATTGAAAGAAGAAATATATATTTTTTTTCCAAATTTCCGCTCTTTTTGTGCGAACAAAATTATAAAAATGTAATTTGGGTACAGCGTAGCATGACCGCGCAATTGTCATTGAAAGTGTGAGAGCGCTGAAAGCTGAAAATTGTTCTGGGAAGAAAGGGGGCGAAAGCACCTGGTATTGAGGTGGTTAAACATGATACACATATAATACACATATAATTACATCTATATTTCAAACTTGTATACTCTGTCACTTATTTTGCAATGCAGGCACTTTGTACTTCTCATGGTGTACTTCCCCATCCTTTGTTTTTTACTCATGAAGCTTGGTTGAGGTATTTCCTTCAACGCAATCACACTTGATTTATTGATCTCATTACAATCTGGGCTGACCCACTTGTTTTCCATGTAGTGTAAAGACATAAATTAACAGCTTTAATTAAACAACTGTATTTCATAGGAAACTGTAATTTTATTCTTCCCCAAAATTAAGTGTTTTATTTTTTTTTACTTTTTTTTTTTTTTTTTAGATAATTAAAGAAAAAATTCACATTGCAGAGTTATGCACTTTTTGGATGCAGTGTCCATGCAAAGATCTATATAGGAACCCTGAGCGTGATTCTCACATGTATATCAAATTCACCAACAAATCACATACAGTTTCTCAATGTTTTTATTTTATTTTTATTTATTAATTACAGTGATTTTACTTTTATGCAGCGCTTTACACATATATTGTACATTCACATTAGTCCCTGCCCTCAAGGAGCTTACGATCTAAGGTCCCTAACTCACATTCATACATACACATATTAGAGCCAATTTGGAATGGAGCCAAATAACCTACCAGCATGTCTGCTGCCCTCTGCCAGAAAGCTGTTAACAGGAAGAAGATTTACCTCCCAACATGACAATGACCCAAAGCACACAGCAAAAATGACCACACAGCGGTTGAAGGAAAAAAAGGTGAATGTCCTTGCATGGCCTAGTCAGAGCCCAGACTTAAACCCCATTGAAAATCTGTGGGATGACTTCAAACGATGACCATCAAGTTTAACTGAACTTGAGCAGTGCAAAGAAGAGCGGGCAAATATTGCAAAGTATAGATGTGCAAAGTTAGTAGAGACATATCCCAACAGACTAAAGGCTGTAATTAAAGCAAAATGTGATCCCTTTTCCAACTCAGCGATTCTGTTTTTTTGTTTTTTTTCTGACATGTTGGTGTTATATCTTTCACTTGGATGTTATACGTTGCACTGAGTAAATATAGCTTGATAAAACAAAAATGTGTCTGTCTTCATTTTAGGCTGCAAAGCAACTAAGTTTGGTTATTTTATTATTCTTTTCTATACCCAGGCCCAGACTGGTCATAGGGCAGACCAGGCATTTGCCCGCTCCACGGCCTGTTGATGATCAGGTACCCGCACAACCAGAGATAGCCACGCTGTACCCGCACCACCAGAGAGCCATGAGAGCCACGCTGTACGCGCACCACCAGAGAGAGCCCCGCTGTACGCGCACCACCAGAGAGCCATGAGAGCCATGCTGTACCCGCACCACTAAAGACCCACGCTGTACCTGCACCACCAGAGAGAGCCACGCTGTACCGCCCCACCAGAGAGAGCCATGCTGTACCGCACCACCAGAGAGAGCCACGCTGTACCCGCACCACCAGAGAGAGCCGAGCCCAGACTGGTCATAGGGCAGACCAGGCATTTGCCCGCTCCACGGCCTGTTGATGATCAGGTACCCGCACCACCAGAGATAGCCACGCTGTACCCGCACCACCAGAGAGCCATGAGAGCCACGCTGTACGCGCACCACCAGAGAGAGCCACGCTGTACGCGCACCACCAGAGAGCCATGAGAGCCATGCTGTACCCGCACCACTAAAGACCCACGCTGTACCTGCACCACCAGAGAGAGCCACGCTGTACCCGCCCCACCAGAGAGAGCCATGCTGTACCGCACCACCAGAGAGAGCCACGCTGTACCCGCACCACCAGAGAGAGCCACGCTGTACCCACACCACCAGAGAGAGAGAGAGCGCTACACTGTACCCGCACCACCAGAGAGCCATGAGAGCCACGCTGTACCCGCACCACCAGAGAGAGCCACGCTGTACCCGCACCACCAGAGAGAGCCATGCTGTACCCACACCACCAGAGAGAGAGCGCCACACTGTACCCGCACCACCAGAGAGCCATGAGAGCCATGCTGTACCCGCACCACCAGAGAGCCACGCTGTACCCGTCCCACCAGAGAGCCATGAGAGCCACGCTGTACCCGCACCACCAGAGAGCCATGCTGTACCCACACCACCAAAGAGCCATGAGAGCCACGCTGTACCTGCACCACCAGAGAGAACCACGCCGTACCCGCACCACCAGAGAGCCACACTGTACCCGCACCACCAGAGAGAGCCACGCTGTACAGCACCACCAGAAAGAGAGCGCCATGCTGTCCAAGACCACCAGAGAGAGCAGGTCAGTGTCTCTGGGCAGTGTGGGCACAATAGGAGACAGACAGTACTAGCACTGTATGGCCACAATAGGACAGGGACACTGTAATATAAAGGGGACTGCACTGTAAAGGGGCACTGTAATCATTACAGTGCCCCTTTACAGCGCAGTCCCCTTTATATCACAGTGTCCCTGCACAATAAAGTGCCACCCCCGCGAATGTCTACCGACATCTCCCCCCCCCCCTGCCGGTCCCTGGAAAAGTTGGCTGCAGTCTAAAATGCCCGGGCCTATTTTTTGTCCCAGTCCGGGCCTGTCTATACTGACTGTATTTTAATGACGTACTTCCTAAGGGTAAACTACTTCCAAAGGGCTGCAACTTTCCTTACTTAGGAATTAATCTGGCAAGGACACAATGGAGCAAACATCTTTCAGCGCAGAAACAGATAAGACTCTAAATCATTTCAATGTACTTAGATCACCCACCAACTTTTTTTTTTTTTCCCGGAGTCTTGTAGTTTTGATGGCTTGTCCTTCTGTTTCTTGTTCTTTTCCTTTTTATTTCATACAGTGGACTTGCATTTACTTCTCTGTTTTTCTTTCTCAGCACTGACTTAGTATAAAAAGGATATACTTTATGTATTCAGGCATATCTATAGGATGCATTAAGGTGAAAAAAAACACGAACCTTTACAACCCCTTTAACCCTTTGATTGCCTCTAATGTTAACCCCTTCCCTGCCAGTGTCATTAGTACAGTGGCAGTGCATTTTTTTTAGCATTGATCACTGTATTAGTGTCACCGGTCCCCAAAAAAGTGTCAGAAGTGTCAGTTAGGTGTCTGATTTGTCTGCCGCAATGTTGCAGTCCCACTAAAAATGGCTGATCTCCGCCTTTACCAGTACTAATAAAAAAAAGAAAGAAATTCCTTAAATATATCCCATAGTTTTTGCACAAAAGCGAATCAATATACACTTATTGGGATTTTTTTTTTGCCAAAAACATGTAGCAGAATACATATTGGCCTAAACTGATGAATACATTTTTTTTTTTACATTTTTTTTATTGGGTATGTTTTATAGCATAAAGTAATAAATATTGTTTATTTTTTCTAAATTGACGGTCTTTTTTTGTTTATAGCGCAAAAAATAAAAAACGCAGAGTTGATCAAATACCACCAAAAGAAAGCTCTATTTGTGGGAAAAAAAGGACATCAATTTTATTTGGGTACAGTGGCGCATGACAGCGCAATTGTCAGTTTAAGTAACGCAGTTCTGTATCGCAAACAGTGGCCTGGTCATGAAGAGGGGGGGGGGGGGTAAACCATCCGGGGCTGAAGTGGTTAATTAACAAGCGGAAGTCAGAAGCTGATTGGCTACCATGCACAGCTGCAGCAGGTTCTGTGTGCTCCCGTTTTAGTAACTCTCCCCCCAATATGTGATTGGGCTGAGAAAGGGCACACCAGCCTTGTGCATTATCCTTTGATTATATATTTATTTAAAAACGTTAAAAAGAAAACTACTCACAAACAATTGTGTAAATTCTTGCCATATGAATAGTCGTCAAGTAGCAGCATTCAATCAGATGATCATGATGTTCAGATGAACAGAACTCTCCAAGGGTCACAGGGGAACAAAATCACTGCCAGCCGACACGTTTCGAAGGGAACATCCCTTCTTCCTCAGAGCTCAGCTATATGTGATTGGGCTGAGGAATTCCTCTTTCTGTCATTTAAAATGGAACTACATATGTCTGGTAGTCTACATGCATCCACTGGACTCGTCTGCCTGTTCACTGTCTATTGGGGGTGGGGCAAAGGTGGGAGTAGAATGGGAAGCAGCGGTCTCTCTGCAGAGGTCTGACATGCTTCCCAATGATAGCAGAGAAGAAACGCTCCTGCGCACAAGTGGAACACCAGACCGGCTATATAATGACACAGGCCTTGCTGCCCTCAAGGGTGGGGGACCCTAATAGTCAAAGATAAAAAAGTAAAAGAAAGGGCGCACCAGCCTTGTGCATTATCCTTTGATTATATATTTATTTAAAAACGTTAAAAAGAAAACTACTCACAAACAATTGTGTAAATTCTTGCAATATGAATAGTCGTCAAGTAGCAGCATTCAGACAAAGATGAACAGAACTCTCCAAGGGTCACAGAGGAACAAAATCACTGCCAACCGACGCGTTTCGAAGGGAACATCCCTTCTTCCTCAGCTATATGTGATTGAGGAATTCCTCTTTCTGTCATTTAAAATGGAACTGCATATGTCTGGTAGTCTACATGCATCCACTGGCCTCCTCTGTCTGTTCACTGTCTATTGGGGGTGGGGCAAAGTTGGGAGTAGAATGGGAAGCAGTGGTCTCTCTGCAGATCTCTGATAGGCTTCCCAATGAGTCAGGCCTTTAGCTCTGTGATCATCAAAGCTCATGCTTCCTGTTGATTGGAGAGCTCTGGCACTGACTCAGCAGTGGGTGTGTCAGATGTCTGCATAGAAATCACTTCTTACTCACAGATAACGAGGGTCCTTACATGCAGCATGCTGGCCGTGGACAGACTTTTTTTCTTTTTTTTTTTACAAAGTATAAGACTTTGCACACCTTTTGTGTTGATGCACATTAAATGTGTTTAGTGAATTGAAACTGAAAGTTCGATGTGGCTTTAAACCAGTGTCTGATTCATGCATCACTGACCATGATAAATGTATTATAAGTTAATTGGACTCTTTCTTTTCTTTGGATAGTCCTATATGATGTCAAGCCCCATCGCAGCTGCTTGAGTCATTATATCAAGCACTAAACCCTTACCCTCAACATAAAAGTAGCGATCATTAAGATACCATAATAGGAAACAAATTAGTATTGGCTTTAGAACTTGCATTCTTCCCGAGTTCTTTGTTCCTTTTAATCACCCTCTAAATCACGTCAAGAATGTTACTCTTTTTTGGCTTACATTGTATTATTTGCAAGATAAGCATGACTTTATCTATGACTAAGCCTACCGTCATTATCAGGATTTATACCAATTATTCTAAGTTCTATTGCCTTGTCTTACTCATCCAATACATATTCCAGGTTGAACTTGATATGTACTGCAAATGGCAGTCTATTCTTACTAATAACTCTTACACAATATATAGCACAGCAGAGCCTTTATAGCATTAACATGTCATCACTTCCATCACAAGAGTAGAAAACAAGGGGCTTATTTGAAGTACTAGTTTACCTTTTCACCCAAATTTCCCCCAAATGCAATTCCATATGCTCTTATTAGTACATACTAACACATCCTATTTTTAATTGGTCCACATCTTCCTATTATATTTGCAGCTCTTGGGGGTCCTCCCCAAAGACCACTGGTTCCTCGCTCCCCCTCTGCCCTGCCTTTTGCTGAACATTGCAATTGTTTGCCCCTAGTGTCTACTGTAGGTTGTACTTTCTGCGCACATGCAAAGTGCATTTGCTCCTCCTCAAGTTCAGCTGTGCACGTGCATGGTTTGAACCATACAGAGCCGTCAATACTGACCTCATTTAGAGCTAACTGAGCAAGAGCAATCACCGGAGTGCGGATAATCTTTTCCTCATTTCTCTACTGTGGATCGAGCACCCGGGAGCTCTGCTTTCTATGTGATGTATGGGTAGTAGCACTGACTTTTTTGTTTATATCCAGAGCAAACTGAGCACATGTGCATTTTGAAAGGCCTAGAGTAGAATGGCCCCTAGGGGGCACACAATTGTAATGTCCAGCCCATCCTGCAAACAGCTGGATGGAGGGGGATTGAGGTCCAGTGATTTTTGTGGAAAGCCGCCAACAGCTGCATGTGTAATAGGAGGACATGCACTAATAAGAGCATATAGTATTGCATAGGGCAGGGTTTCTCAACTAGGGTTCCTCCAGAGGTTGCTGGGGGTTCCTTGAGAAATGAGCAATTTCTGCCTCTCAGATAAGTTCTAATTGCCACCATTGATCTTTTTAGCTATTTGTAAGGGGGTAATCCTTCCACAAGCGTAAGAAACATTCTTCCCACTGACCATCACACTAATGTATCATGAGTCGTAGATATAGCAATTTTTAGCAGGGATTCCCTGAGACCAGAAAGTTATATCAAGGGTTCCTCTGTGTTGAAAAGATTGAGAAAGGCTGGCATAGGGAGTTGTGGGAAAATCTTGGTTATAGTGAACTTAAAGCGTAGCTCCACTTTTGTTGAGAAAACATTCCTCTCTGGGTGATCTCTGTACATTGCAAGGATTATAACAACCTTTGTTGCAGATTCCTACCTTTTGTTATTCTGAAGAAATCCCTCTGCGTTTGTCTGCCTCTGTGCTGAGCGAGTCTAATGGGAGTGGTTTCATAATTAACTGTCAGCTGTGCAGCTGCAGAGCACTAATGAAGAAAGCTGCTGGGCCTGCATCCCTTTAGATGTGTTCCTAGCAAGAGTATCTCTCCAAAAATGTTTTGTTATAGGGGATGCCTGAAATCTGACTTGTATATTAGGCAGACTTCTGGGAAAATTGGTGAGCCGATCACACAAGCAGGAAATTATGTTTCTGGGAAGTGGTCAGTACACACTCTGTGTACAGAACAACTCCAGGTAGCCATATTGCAATGTATTCTCAGAAAATGACAGCGGCTGCAGATTGAAAAGGAAAGACAATTTTTAACATTCAATTACAAAATGATTAGTGTCACAATTATATATGCTATATTATTTTTTCTTTATTTGCTTTTTTTTTTTTTTTCTCACAAAAGTGGAGTTACCCTTTAACCACTTCAGCCCCAGAAGGATTTACCCCCTTCCTGACCAGAGCACTTTTTGCGATACGGTACTGCGTCGCTTTAACTGAAAATTGCAACGCTGTGCCAAAATAAAATTTACGTCCCTTTTTTCCCATAAATAGAGCTTTCTTTTGGTGGTATTTGATCACCTCTGCAGTTTATATTTTTTGCGCTATAAACGAAAAAAGAGCGACAATTTTGAAAAAAATAAAAAAACAATATTTTTTACTTTTTGCTATAATAAATATCCCAAAAAAATAATAATTACCTAATCAGTTTAGGCCAATATGTATTCTTCTACATATTTATGGTAAAAAAAATCACTATTGATTGGTTTACGCAAAACTTATAGCGTCTACAAAATAGGGGATAGATTTATGGCATTTTTATTATTTATTTATTTATTTATTTTTAAATTCAGCAATTTTTTTATTGATTCACATTCCAAATACATACATTAGATACATTCTTTCCAGATGCAGCTATTATCCATTCCCCAAAACATAAAAAAAACAAAAAAAAAACATAAAAAATGTATTAATTTCCTCTTTTCCCCTCCTTCCCCCCCCCCATCCCCATCCCCACATAACCAACATGAACCATGATCCATTTATTTATTTTTTGATAGTAACGGCAGCGATCTACAATCTTTAGCGGGACTGCGACATTGCGGAGGACAGATCGGACACTTTTGACACTTTTTTGGGACCAGTGATATTTATACAGTGATCAGAGCTATAAATAACCACTGATTACTGTATAAATGACACTGGCAGGGAAGGGGTTAACATTAGGGGGTGATCAAGGGGTTAAATGTTCCCTAGGGAGGTGTTTCTAACTGTGGAGGGAGTGGACTGACTGGGAGTAGAGAGATCGCTGTTCCTGATCACTAGGAACAGCAGATCTCTCTCCTCCCCTGTCAGAACGGGGATCTGTTTGTTTACATACACAGATCCCCGTTCTGGCTCTCTGTGGAGTAATTCCGGCTGCCGGCCATGTACACCGGCTTCCGGCATCATGCCGCGCCCCCATCGCTCTTAAAGCAGCCGACGTACACCTACGGCGATTCGCGCAGCCGTGCCAACCTGCCGCAGTATAATGACGGCGACTGGTTGGCAAGCCGTTAAAATTGTATGTTTAGCCTTATGTCCTCTAATTAGCGTAGCCATATTTTCTACATTGTAAATATCTCCATGGGTCACAACCCTGAACATTCTTTTTTTATACCACTGATCCAGTTAGTGGCACTTCACAATTTAGTGAGTGCATTATTCCATGGGCGGGATGAGGAAACAAGAGAAGGGACAGATCAATAGAGACACTGCGGTCTGCCAGGACTGAAGAGCTGTGTCACAAGACATCTTCTGACATTTGAAGGGATTTCAGCGTCCAAGGACTGTGACAACTGCCTAAGTAGTTGCATGATGTAGCACCGCTATCCAACTCCGGGCCGAGTTGGCCACCACCCTCATAAATGCTGTTGAGAGGCAACTGCTCGGTAAACCCAGTCCAAGAGCTTCTGTTAAAAGAATATGCAAATAGCTACAGTCACCTAAACTGTTTATCTGCGTTTAAATTTAGAGTGCTCTTTCAGTAGAGTGGAAAGAATCATGGGCCAGATTACAGAGTATAAATCGGCACGCAGTCTTAAATTTCATACTGCAACTATGTAACCTATACTTCTTCCTCATTGGAAGAGCTTGAATGCAATTTATTTCTATTTTTAAGAC
>CM053028.1:49028221-49071590 GCA_028564925.1 Lithobates sylvaticus | reverse complement strand
GACTACCTGCAAGCAGCAAAAGTGTAAGGCCGACCATACACATCCTGCAGGTCCGAAGGAACCTGCTGAGATTCGAACCGTTAACGGGCAGGCTGATTGTACCAAGTTGATCAATCAATCAACTTGGGTACAACCATCCTCCCAGATTATCTTGTGAGTATCGGTAGCGGCTGCTATAGCCGCTAGCGATAATCACTGTCTTCTCCCGATGGGGACGACTTCCTTTCCCACCCCCAGCTCTCCGCCGGGAGAAGACAATGGTCCGGCAGAAGAAATTCCTGCATCAACACTGTCTGTGTTGATAGGGGAATCAAGCTAATTCCTTTCTTGCAACCCATGGTGTATGACCTGCCTAGATGTAAAATGTTAATATTCATTATTTCATAATTATTTGACAAAAGATACAAAAATGTTATATTTACTCCTGAAAATAAATAGATAAAAATAGTAATAATATAACAAATATGTTGAAAATGTTATTCATCCCTTTTATGATACCTTCAGCCAAACAGACAAGTTGGCCTCCAAAACACAGTTGTAGCAAACTCTATCTCTAAATTCCTCTCCATGTTAACAGGAGGCGTTTACAGGAGTTTAGAGGCAGAGAAAAAAAAAAAACATCACTTGTGCATTCAAGAGAGGAGTGTTTTGGCAGAAAAGAAATACCTGATGTGCCTAAACACAGGTAAAAGCGTGTTAACCCTGATGGGGTTTACTTCCTCTTTTGCTCCCCGCAAGGCCTGCAAATTAAAAGCATAATGGGCTAGTATGCATCAGATACTAGCCCATTATATGACACTTACCTGAGAACGAAGCCTGCGCTGTCCTTTGTGCAGGCCGCGTCCATCTTCGCCCCTATTCCTTCCGGGGGCGCGGACTCCAGCTCTGTGACTGGCCGGAGCTGCATGACGTCACTCCCGCGCATGCGCTCGGGAGCCATCTGTCACGGCACACGCTATGGGAAGAATCGGCATGGAGGTCCGTTTCTTTAAGGCACATACGCCGATGACAACATCGGAGCACTACAAGTGAAATATCCCCTAAACAGCGCACGTTTAGAAGATATTTCCACTATCTATGGGTAAGCCTTATTCTAAGCTTACCTATAGATAAAAGTAAGACAAAAGGGTTTACAACCACTTTAACGCTAGGTGCTTTTAGTGCTTGAGCGATTTTATATCTCATTCACCAGAATAAATTCATATTATGCCCAAGCGCTTGACGCACCTAAACGCAACTAAAGCCAGCCATAGACGGTTCGAATTCCTGCTGAACCAGCTGTACCAGCTGAACCAGAGATTTGAGACGTGTATGGGCAGGCTGAATGTACTCAAGCTGATTTATCGAACAATTTGGGTACAACCAACCTGTCTGGTATGATTTTGTATGCGATTATTGCTATGGCTGTTATAGCCACCAGCAATTATCACTGTGTTCTCCTAGGGGGGAACGGCTTCCCCCACTTCCCCACCAGGAGAACACAATGGCTCTATGGGAGGGATTCTCCCATGAACACTGACTGTGTTGACGGGGGGAATCAAGTGATTTTCTTTCCTGCAACCCGTGGTTGCAAGAAAGAAAGTTGCTGCATCTATGAGCAGCCTAGGAGTGTTCCTCCTGCCAAGAAAAAAATATTTAAAAGAGGCCCCAGAGTGCATGAAGCCTACTGTTTGTCTTCAAAGTATAAAAAGGGTCAGTAATTCTGCAAACTTTGATTGGCTGCCCACAGTTGGCTGTTCTTTGAGCACTAGCAAACATCAGACCACTGAATAGACCAGCACTAAGCTCCCTCTTATATGCTCTGAGACCCTCTTCTCCATATGATCAGTGCACACAGAAGATACTCCAGCACTTGCAACTTTAATTTGGTGCCTGACAATGTTTTTAGGACATCCAATATTTACCAGTAAGGCAGGGTTTAGGCAAGGATAACTGCGACAGAATGTTTTATTCTCTTGTAATCAATATGGTTGTTTACTTTTATGAATTATTCCTTTTTAATATCCGTTTCATTGTTTGAAATATTCAACAAGGCTTGGAAGCCAAGCATTAATTATGAATTTAGGACGCTTGCATTCTGTGGTCATCTAAAATTAGATATACAAATGCGGGCTGCACTTATAAATCTAATATAATATAATGCCACGTACACGCGACCGGACTTTCCGGCAGACTAGGTCCGAAGGGATTAGTCCGTCGGACAATCCGATTGTGTGTGGGCTAATCCGGTTGTTTTCGGGAAAAAAAAATCAGACGGACCTAGAAATAGAACATGTTTCAAATCAATCCGACTGACCCGATTCCGACGGCTCAATTCGGAAAAAACATTCGTCTGTGTGCTGGCCCGAAGGACCAAATACGACACAAGGGGAGCTATTGGCTACTGGCTATTGGACTTCCTATTTTAGTCCAGTTTACGTCATCACGTAGACTTAAGAACGGTTACAAACAGACTTACGACCGGACTTATGCCCCATACACACGGTCGGAAATTCCGACCACAAAATCCGTCGGATTTTTTCTGACGGATATTGTCCGACACTGGTGTTGCATACACACGGTCGGACAAAGTTGTTGGAAAATCCGATCATTCTGAACGTGGTGACGTTCGTTGCATACAACGGAACTACGTAGAGGCTAGTAGCCAATAGCTTTGGTCTTGTAATTTGATCTGAGCATGCGTGGGACACTTTGTCCGTCGGAATTCGCTACACACGATCGGAAAAAGTCCGATCGGACTTTGTTGTCGGAAAATGTGAGAGCAGGATCTCAAATTTTTTCCGATGGAAAAAGTCCGATGGTGCCCACACACGGTCGGATTTTCCGACAACATGGTCCGATAGGACATTTTCCGTCGGAAATTTCGACCGTGTGTACGGGGCATAAGTCCGTTCGTGTGTGGGCAAGTCCGTTCATTTGGAAAGTCCGTTGGAACTCCACCGAAAGTCCATCGGGAAGACCATCGGACCTAGTTTGCCGGAAAGTCCTGTCGTGTGTACGCGGCATAATAATACTATACTGGTGAAAAAACTTTGTATTATGTGTCAGTAATAATTAAACGCAATCTTAAAGAGTAACTTTTGTTGAGAAAAAAACATTCCCCTCTGGGTGATCTATGTAGATTACAAGAATTTTAACAAACTTTATTGCAAATTCCTACTGTTTGTTATTCTGAAGAAATCCCTGTATGTTTGTCTGTATCCATGTGGAAAGTGAATCTAATGGGAGTGGTTTCATATTTATCAATCAGCTGCAGCGCTTACAGGGCTCTAATGAGGAAAAATGCCGGGTCTGCATCCCTTTAGATGTGATTTTTTTATTGGGAGTATCTCACCAAAAATTAGATCTTTGTTGCAGGGGATGCCTGAAATCTGACTTGTATCTTAGTGCAGACTTTTGGGAAAATCAGTGAGCCAATCACACAAGCAGGAGATGATGTTTCTGGGGGGGGTGTTGTGTACACTGAACACCTCCAGGTAGCCATATTCCATTTTACAGAAAATTACAGAGCAGCAGATTGAAAAGGAAAGGACATTTTTAATAACATTCAATTACAATATGACTTGTGTTGCAATTGTATATAATATATTATTCTTTTTGTTTTGTTTTTTGCTATTTTTTTTTCCCCCATGAAAGTTGAGTTAACCTTTAAATACGTATATATGTGTTTATACAACAAAAATATGCATTTCAAACTAAAAAACTTGAAAGATTGTCCATGTAATGTGAAAACTTAGTAGTACAAGTTAACAGTATGCATCAGTCTTGATATGAAACAAATTATATAAGGAACAATCAGCGCAAACCTGAAATTAATTAAAACTAACAAATGCAAGCTGAACACAAAAAGGTAAACCACAAAATCCCTCACAGTGTAATATAAAAGAAAAAATGTGCAGCGCAAAAAGTGAAATTAAAATAAAATAACATAGCATAAAAGTTCATATCCAACAAATGATGCAAAGTGATGTGGATGAGAACACCCAGTGACTGTCAATCATCAATCGAATATTGCAGTGATAAATCCTCCACCATACGAATAAAATACTCTTACCAAATGTGATAAGTAAAAACGCATGGACCCAATGAGGGATAAAACGTGAGACACCGATCTGGCCAATCCGAGACTCAATCTGGAGCTGTATGCTGATCAGGAACGATCCAAGATGTCCTTAGGTTGAAGATGCAGCTTCTAACAGGATGTAGTCATACAAGTGTGATGCCCAGAAAAAAGAGAGGAATGCGATCTAAGTGCACACTGTCACCTTCATTTATTTAAAAAATGTAGCAAAATTAAACAGGAACATGCTCTCATAAGAGCAGCGCACTGAAAGTGTATACTAGAAATAGCCAGTCTCTGAAGCTCCAAGAGCGCAAAGAGATACACTGAAGCGCAATGGAAATAAACAAAAAAGATTTGCCAAAAACAGACAAAAAACGTTGTAGTTGCACACAGCACGGTGTGCAGCCACTGTATGCAGTGATGAGAGGCGGGTGACGCGGTAACTCCTCCCCCGTACGTACGTTACGTCTCCAGGACTTCGTCAGCGGTGGGTGGAGTCAAGCAGTCACCTCTCAGGCTAGATATAGCCACCTGGGCGGTCCGTAATTAGCATGTTTTGTGCGGATACAAGCCGGCGCCGGAAATCCAAGCACCTTGCATTCCCCTGCAACATTTCCACGCCAAATCACAACGGGGACACCAGATGTACAAAAGCCAAACTTTCTCATTAATATATTAAGTGGGAGTATATGAAACAGCATACAGCTGAACAACCAACCCTCTTGGAATAATACCAAGAAAACCATGCACCAATGTATATGGAATTTATATTAAATGATATTTAAAACATTTTTATTTAAAATTAAACTCAAAATATTAAAACAAATACAGAAAAAAATCTTATTTCTATACCTGACCATTGCAAATGGGTGTTAAAAATTTTAATATATTGTTAAAAAAAAAAAAAAAAAAATTAAAAAAAAATTATTATTTTTTTTTTTTTTTGTTTGAAATTTTTTTTTTCCAAAAAAATACATTTTATGTACACCCGCGTCCATCACTGAATACTTACAAATTAACACAGTTATCACATTATACAACCTCACATTTTTTCATATATCATTCCTATTTCACCCAATAGAAACGGAAGGATAATATTATTATATATATCTGGTATGAGAAGAAGTGGGGTCCTAATTAATTAATCTAAGAAAAGGAAAGAAAAAAGAAGAAAGAAGAATTGGGGCAATAGGGGGAGAGGGGGGAGGGGACTATATATTATTTATCAGATATAAAGCAATTTAGATCAAAGTCGACGTTCATCCCCCTAGGAACAAGTACCTGCATCTCATGAATCCAGAAGGATTCACGCCGACTTAACTGTCTGATAAAATTCCCCCCTCTCCAGTGTGGGGTAACCCTTTCGAGTCCCCAAAATTTAAGGCATTTTGGATCCCTATTATGATGTAACCTAAAGTGTTTAGACACATTATGTGTTACTAAACCCTTTTTAATATTGTTGACGTGTTCCCCTATACGAACACAAAGAGGTCTGGAGGTCCTCCCAATGTACTGTTTTCCACAGTCACATTCAAGAACATACACCACGCCTGTGGTGTTGCAAGTGATCAAGTTTTTGATAGGATATGTGACACCAGTGGAAAAACAGGAAAAGTCTTTTCTTTTCTTTATATTATGTTTACATTGTTTACAAGGGGGGCAGCGCCCGCAGGCGTAAAATCCCGTGAGAAAAGAAAATATTTTATTATCCTTTACAATAGGAGGGTCAACCACACTAGGGGCCAAGACATCCCTCAATGTTGGTGCCCTTTTGTAAATAAACCTAGGGCGAGACGGTAATGTTTTTCCTAAGATATTGTCCTTACGAAGAATATCCCAGTGCTTCATTATGATTTTTTCGAATTTTTTATGTTGGATGTTGTAATCCAAAATGATTTTAAATTCAGATCCAGCTTTTACCGTTTTTTTAGGTTGAGAATCAGACACTAAAATGGTACGATCCATAATGCCAATATTCTGAATCTCACTCAAAATGGCGTTTTTATTATACCCCTTCTGGCAAAAACGCTCAGCCAGAACATCTGATTGGGCAAGATAGTCAGTTTCTAAAGAGCAATTGCGTCTCAAGCGTATAAATTGTCCCCTTGGAATGTTGCACAACCAGGATTGGTGATGGCAACTATCCAAGGGGATAAAACTATTTCGATCGGTGGTCTTGAAAAATTTTTTTGTTTTAAGGGATGTGCCATCTCTAAAAATCTCCAAATCAAGAAACGCTATGCGAACAGCATCAGCATTCCATGTTAATTTGATATTTTTGGTATTTCCGTTGAGTTTTGACATGAATAGTTGTAAGCCAATGATGGGCTCACTGATAATGAGTCAATGTTGGAATGGCAGAATTTTTTCTTCCAAAAGAGTCAAGATTTGCTAGATCTTTTACTTACTAGAAAGCACAGAAAAATGAAACTTTTAGATAAACAAATTTCTGAGCTTAAAATTAAAATAGAACCATTTAAAGATTTGGAGATTTTTAGAGATGGCACATCCCTTAAAACAAAAAATTTTTTCAAGACCACCGATCGAAATAGTTTTATCCCCTTGGATAGTTGCCATCACCAATCCTGGTTGTGCAACATTCCAAGGGGACAATTTATACGCTTGAGACGCAATTGCTCTTTAGAAACTGACTATCTTGCCCAATCAGATGTTCTGGCTGAGCGTTTTTGCCAGAAGGGGTATAATAAAAACGCCATTTTGAGTGAGATTCAGAATATTGGCATTATGGATCGTACCATTTTAGTGTCTGATTCTCAACCTAAAAAAACGGTAAAAGCTGGATCTGAATTTAAAATCATTTTGGATTACAACATCCAACATAAAAAATTCGAAAAAATCATAATGAAGCACTGGGATATTCTTCGTAAGGACAATATCTTAGGAAAAACATTACCGTCTCGCCCTAGGTTTATTTACAAAAGGGCACCAACATTGAGGGATGTCTTGGCCCCTAGTGTGGTTGACCCTCCTATTGTAAAGGATAATAAAATATTTTCTTTTCTCACGGGATTTTACGCCTGCGGGCGCTGCCCCCCTTGTAAACAATGTAAACATAATATAAAGAAAAGAAAAGACTTTTCCTGTTTTTCCACTGGTGTCACATATCCTATCAAAAACTTGATCACTTGCAACACCACAGGCGTGGTGTATGTTCTTGAATGTGACTGTGGAAAACAGTACATTGGGAGGACCTCCAGACCTCTTTGTGTTCGTATAGGGGAACACGTCAACAATATTAAAAAGGGTTTAGTAACACATAATGTGTCTAAACACTTTAGGTTACATCATAATAGGGATCCAAAATGCCTTAAATTTTGGGGACTCGAAAGGGTTACCCCACACTGGAGAGGGGGGAATTTTATCAGACAGTTAAGTCGGCGTGAATCCTTCTGGATTCATGAGATGCAGGTACTTGTTCCTAGGGGGATGAACGTCGACTTTGATCTAAATTGCTTTATATCTGATAAATAATATATAGTCCCCTCCCCCCTCTCCCCCTATTGCCCCAATTCTTCTTTCTTCTTTTTTCTTTCCTTTTCTTAGATTAATTAATTAGGACCCCACTTCTTCTCATACCAGATATATATAATAATATTATCCTTCCGTTTCTATTGGGTGAAATAGGAATGATATATGAAAAAATGTGAGGTTGTATAATGTGATAACTGTGTTAATTTGTAAGTATTCAGTGATGGACGCGGGTGTACATAAAATGTATTTTTTTGGAAAAAAAAAATTTCAAACAAAAAAAAAAAAAAATAATAATTTTTTTTTAATTTTTTTTTTTTTTTTTTTAACAATATATTAAAATTTTTAACACCCATTTGCAATGGTCAGGTATAGAAATAAGATTTTTTTCTGTATTTGTTTTAATATTTTGAGTTTAATTTTAAATAAAAATTTTTTAAATATCATTTAATATAAATTCCATATACATTGGTGCATGGTTTTCTTGGTATTATTCCAAGAGGGTTGGTTGTTCAGCTGTATGCTGTTTCATATACTCCCACTTAATATATTAATGAGAAAGTTTGGCTTTTGTACATCTGGTGTCCCCGTTGTGATTTGGCGTGGAAATGTTGCAGGGGAATGCAAGGTGCTTGGATTTCCGGCGCCGGCTTGTATCCGCACAAAACATGCTAATTACGGACCGCCCAGGTGGCTATATCTAGCCTGAGAGGTGACTGCTTGACTCCACCCACCGCTGACGAAGTCCTGGAGACGTAACGTACGTACGGGGAGGAGTTACCGCGTCACCCGCCTCTCATCACTGCATACAGTGGCTGCACACCGTGCTGTGTGCAACTACAAAGTTTTTTGTCTGTTTTTGGCAAATCTTTTTTGTTTATTTCCATTGCGCTTCAGTGTATCTCTTTGCGCTCTTGGAGCTTCAGAGACTGGCTATTTCTAGTATACACTTTCAGTGCGCTGCTCTTATGAGAGCATGTTCCTGTTTAATTTTGCTACATTTTTTAAATAAATGAAGATGACAGTGTGCACTTAGATCGCATTCCTCTCTTTTTTCTGGGCATCACACTTGTATGACTACATCCTGTTTGAAGCTGCATCTTCAACCTAAGGACATCTTGGATCGTTCCTGATCAGCATACAGCTCCAGATTGAGTCTCGGATTGGCCAGATCGGTGTCTCACGTTTTATCCCTCATTGGGTCCATGCGTTTTTACTTATCACATTTGGTAAGAGTATTTTATTCGTATGGTGGAGGATTTATCACTGCAATATTCGATTGATGATTGACAGTCACTGGGTGTTCTCATCCACATCACTTTGCATCATTTGTTGGATATGAACTTTTATGCTATGTTATTTTATTTTAATTTCACTTTTTGCGCTGCACATTTTTTCTTTGATATGAAACAACCAAGAGCCACTAGACATGTGCACTGCCGAAAAAATTTGTTTGTTTTCGTTTAATTCTTTTTTTTCTGAGTCATTCGTTATGATCGCAATGCGTAAATTCGTAAATTCGAAAATCTGAAAATTTGAAAATCTGAAAATTCGAAAATCTGAAAATTTGAAAATCGGAAAATAAGAAAGAAAATCCAAAAATTTGAAAGAATAACTAACTAATAATAACTAACTATTAAATTATAGGTAATGGAATTTCCTTTCAAGTTTGGCTGTTAGTGAACGAAACGGATACACATTTATTTAGAATTTTCGAATTTTCGAATTTACGAATTTACGATTTTTCAAATTTTTCACATTTTCTAATATTCAAATTTATGAACATTTGGAAAAATTTGTTAAACAGGTTTTTGAACGAATTTCGACAAATTAGTTAACTTGGAAATATCCGAATTTGTCGAAATTCATTAAAGAAAGAATTTTGAACGAAACCAATTGCACATGTCTAAAGCCCCATACACACGGTCGGACAATCCGCGGACCAGGTCGGTCGGATCCTGTCCGTCATACTTTGTCTGATGTTGGTTTTGCGTACACACGGTCGGACAAAGTTGTCGGAAAATCCGATCATTCTGAACGTGGTGACGTTTGTTGCCTACGACGGGACTACGTAGAGGCTAGTAGCCAATAGCTTTGGTCTTGTAATGTGATCTGAGCATGCGTAGCACTTTGTCCGGTCGGACAACCGTACACACGATCGGATTTGGTGTGATCGGACCGTGTTGTCGGCAAATCTTTCCAGCAGGAGATAAGACTTTGTCCGTCGGACAATCCGACGTACACTGTCCGATGGTGCATACACACGGTCTGATTTTTCAACAACATTGTCCGATCGGACAGAATCCATGAAAAAGTCCGACCGTGTGTATGGGGCTTAAGAGACACTGTGCTCCACCACTAACTCTTGTGGACACTTGCTCACCTTGAACCTTTAAATCAAAAAAGGTCTAACACAGCATGTTACCTCATTGTAAGCTGAAAAAAGATATAACCGCTGATACACTGTAGCAAGCACTCCACATGAAAGGTGTCAAAAGAAAAAACAGAAATACATAGTTCTCTCTGTTTAAAATAGAGAAAAACACATTTATCAAAATTGTTGAACTCGCTTGTATTCAAAAGTCATCAAGCTCATCTATTACAGGCTCCTCTCTCCTACTGGCCCGGCAACAGGGAGAGGAGGGGGGAGCCCCGCAGTGATGTCACGGGCCACGGCCTGGACTTCCGGAAGTGGGAACAGGTATCCTGTCCCCCCTCCCCCCAAAAGGTGCCAATTGTGGCCCTGGAGGGGGAGAGGAGACAAATGAGCGGAAGTTCCACTTTTGGGTGGAACTCCGTTTTAACTTAAACCTTGCAGCCTTTACAGCGTCTCCCACACTGATAGAAACAAAGTTTATGCAAGGTGAACAGCAACAGAATGTATTATTCTCTTGAAATCAATAAGGCTATTTACTTTTATGAATTATTCCTTTTTATATTGGTTTCAATGTTTGAAATATTCAGCAAGTCTTGGAAGCCAAGCATTAATTATGAATTTGGGACACTCTCAACTTGTGGTCAACTAAAATTAGGTTTCATATTGATTTACTAGTAAAAAAAAAATATTTTGAAATCTAGTAAAAAAAGAATAGACAGCTGGTCACACAAACACATTTTAAAGGATAGGTTCACCTGTGGAACATGTTCGTATTTAGGGTGTAACATGTAACATGTTACAGCAGTGCCCCCTACCCCCCAACACCCCACTTCCCTGTGACAGCGAGCGGGGAATCAAATTTTGAAATGGATGCAGCTGTGCGGGGCTCCACCCACACTGCCATGGCATTTATTCACAGGTATCTGTGAATGAGTAAACTACAAGTCCTGTCTTCCACCAGTACAGTACAAATACTATAGCTGCTGACTTTTAATATAAGGACACTTACCTGTTCAGGGATCCAGCGATGTCGGCACCCCGTGCCAATCCGGCAATCGGCTTCAGGTGCAGGTGCCAGCATCTTCACTAAGGGAAACCTGAAGGCTTCACTGCCGGTTTCCTACTGCCCATGCGCAAGTCATGCTGCGCTATCTGAAAGGTCCCAATGTCTTCTGGGACCTGTGCGTGTCCCAGAAGGCAGCAGGTAGAAGGAGGAGTGTCCGGAATTACTTGGAGATCGCTGCAGTGATTTTACCCGGAAGTGGGAGCGGGTACCTGTCAAAACCAGGTACTCGCTCCCCCGCCAAAAAAAAGTGCCAAATGTGGCAGTGGAGAAGGGACGGGTGCAAACAAGTGGAGCTTCCCCTTTTGGGTGGAGCTCTGCTTTAAGAAGGAAATATGAGTACATTGGAAGTCACTCATAAATGCCATGAGCAATTGAGACTTTGGAGCCATGATAGCCAACCTAATGTCTATTACCCTTGGTCTGTATATTGTCTATTGCCTGTCTATCTGTCTGGAACCTAGACTCTATTTGGGATTGGTTAGTTTGTAGTTGATCTGACTTTCAGCCTGCTGATTCTTTCTTTCTACTGTTTTCTATGCACAGAGGACTTACATCATTCTAGCAAGTTCATTAAAACCCATGGTGACAGGGAAGGTTCTATCAAATTCCGTGACAGCAAATAAAACTTAAAAATATATATTTTGTTTTTGGTCTAAAGAACTTGGCTCTGCTCACCCATAGCTGGTAATCATTATTACCAATTAGTGCATTATAGACCAAAATTATGATCCATGCAAAATAAGATAAAATAAATAAATAAAAATGTGTAAAAAAATAAAAAAAAAATAATAATAATATTGACGGCTCTATATAAATCCTGTATAATAATAATAATAATAATATTGACGGCTCTATATAAATCCTGTATAATAATAATAATAATATTGACCACAATATCAAAGTGTGAATAAACATGAAATATAAAACCACTGTGTATTTTCAATAATGTTTCAGTTTTTTTAACAGTCATTAAAGGGTAAGTTCACCTTTACAGAAAATCTGCTTCAAATGAGGTGCGTCATTAATAATGATAAAATAAGTATAATATATACATCACGTATAGATGCAGAAAAGAAGACAATTATAATGTTGATGAAAACAGGTATCTTGTAAAATAGCCTCATTGGCAACTTGTAAAAATTGTTTTTATTAAGTCATGATAACAGTATTTCACGTAGTATGACAAATACATAAATGTACAGATAAAACCCTTCCACATAAATGTGGGGATATACAGTATCTCTCAAAAGTGAGTACACCCCTCACATTTTTGTAAATATTTTATTATATTTTTTCATGTGACAACACTGAAGAAATTACACTTTGCTACAATGTAAAGTAGTTAGTGTACAGCTTGTATAACAGTGTAAATTTGCTGTCCCCTCAAAATAACTCAACACACAGCCATTAATGTCTAAACAACAAAAATGAGTACACCCCTAAGTGATAATGTCCAAATTGGGCCCAATTAGCCATTTTCCCTCCCCGATGTCATGTGACTCATTAGTGTTACAAGGTCTCAGGTGTGAATGGGGAGAAGGTGTGTTAAATTTGGTGTTATTGCTCTCACTCTCTCATACTGGTCACTGGAAGTTCAACATGGCACCTCATGGCAAAGAACTCTCTGAGGATCTGAAAAAAAGAATTGTTGTTCCACATAAAGATGGCCTAGGCTATAAGAAGATTGCCAAGACCCTGAAACTGAGCTGCAGCATGGTGGCCAAGACCATACAGCGGATTAACAGGACAGGTTCCACTCAGAACAGGCCTTGACATGGTCGTCCAAAGAAGTTGAGTGCATGTGCTCAGCGTCATATCCAGAGGTTGTCTTTGGGAAATAGATGTATGATTGCTGCCAGCATTGCTGCAGAGGTTTAAGGGGTGGGGGGGATAGCCTGTCAGTGCTCAGACCATACGCCGCACACTACATCAAATTGGTCTGCATGGCTGTCATCCCAGAAGGAAGCCTCTTCTAAAGATGATGCACAAGAAAGCCCGCAAACAATTTTCTGAAGACAAGCAGACTAGGGACATGGATTACTGGAACCATGTCCTGTGGTCTGATGAGACCAAGAAAAACTTATTTGGCTCAGATGGTGTCAAGCGTGTGTGGTGGCAACCAGGTGAGGAGTAGGGATGGGCCGGTGTTCGATTCAAACCCATGTTCAAATCGAACATCGGGCGTTCGCCCGTTCGGCGAGCCCAGAACTATTTGGGCCGCTCGCATCAAATTCGTGTGATGCGAGCGGCCCGCAATGCATTGCGCCAGTCGCAGTGCAATGCTGGCTGATGATTGGCCAAGCATGCACTGTGACCCTGCATGCTTGGCCAATCACAGCGCTGGCAGCAAGGAGAGCCACAATTATAGCTCAGGGGCTTTAGTACACGCCCCACGGTATAAGAGGCCGCCGTATCACATCTGGGGGGGGGGTGTCTATAGGTTGCCTGTGAAGGGGGGCAGGTTTCCTGTACTTAGAACTGTCCCTGCAAAAAGTGTAATTTTTGCAGGAAAAAAGCTATTTAAAAGCACTCGCGGCTAATCAATTGATGGCTCCCGTAACACAGAGAACTGTCATTCATTGATAAAAAAAAAAAGCGTGGGGGGCCCCCCAAATTCAATAACCAGGCCCTTCAGGTCTGGGATGGATATTAAGAGGGACCCCAGCCAAAAAAAAAAAAAAAAAAATAGCGTAGGGCCCCCCTCAAAATCCATACCAGACCCTTGAGGTCTGGGATGGATTTTAAGGGCAACCCCAGCCAAAAAAAATGGCGTGGGGTCCCCCTCAAAATCCATACCAGACCCTTATCCGAGCACGCAACCTGGCAGGCCGCAGGAAAAGAGGGGGGGACGAGAGCGGCCCCCCCTCCCGCCTGAACCGTACCAGGCCACATGCCCTCAACATTGGGAGGATGCTTTGGGGGTCTGAGACCCCCAAAGCACCTTGTCCCCATGTTGATGAGGACAAGGGCCTCGTCCCCCCAACCGTGCCCGGTGGTTGTGGGGGTCTGCGGGCGGGGGGCTTATCGGAATCTGGAAGCCCCCTTTAACAAGGGGACCCCCAGATCCCGGCCCCCCCCCTGTGTGAAATGGTAAGGGTTGTACCCCTACCATTTCACCAAAAAAGTGTCAAAAATTGTAAAAATGACAGGAGACGGTCTTTGACAATTCCTTTATTAAAATCTTCTTTCTTCTTTCTTCATCCTTCGGTTTCTTCATCTTCTCCTTCCGTCATCTTCTTCCATCTTCTTCCATTTTCTTCTTCCTCCGATCCGCTTCTTCTTGCGCTGGCCTTCTCGTCCTTCTCGTCCGGCATCTTCTTCCATGGCGTCGGCGTCGGTGTCGGTGTCTCTTCTTGGGCCACTCCTCGCAATGGGAGGCTCCCACTATGTGAGGCTTCGCTGCCTCTGACAGGTCTTTTATAATGGAGGGCACCTGGTGACCCCGCCCCCTCTGACGCACGGGGACGTCATGGGGAAATCCCTATGGCTTTCCCCATGACGTCAGAGGGGGCGGGGTCACCAGGTGCCCTCCGTTATAAAAGACCTGTCAGACGGAGCGAAGCCTCACACAGCGGGAGCCTCCCATTGCGAGGAGCGGCCCGACAGAAGAACAGATGCCGATGCCATGGAAGAAGATGCCGGACGAGAAGGACGAGAAGACCAGTGCAAGAAGAAGCGGATCGGAGGAAGAAGAAAATGGAAGAAGATGGCAGAAGATGACGGAAGGAGAAGATGAAGAAACCGAAGGATGAAGAAAGAAGAAAGAAGATTTTAATAAAGGAATTGTCAAAGACCGTCTCCTGTCATTTTTACAATTTTTGACACTTTTTTGGTGAAATGGTAGGGGTACTTTTGTACCCCCTTACCATTTCACACAGGGGGGGGGGGGGGGGCGGGATCTGGGGGTCCCCTTGCTAAAGGGTGCTTCCAGATTCCGATAAGCCCCCCGCCCGCAGACCCGCACAACCAACGGGCACGGTTGTGGGGACAAGGTGCTTTGGGGGTCTCAGACCCCCAAAACATCCTCCCAATGTTGAGGGCATGTGGCCTGGTACGGTTCAGGCGGGAGGGGGGGGCGCTCTCGTCCCCCTCTCTTTTCCTGCGGCCTGCCAGGTTGCGTGCTCGGATAAGGGTCTGGTATGGATTTTGAGGGGGACCCCACGCCTTTTTTTTTTGGCTGGGATTCCCCTTAAAATCCATCCCAGACCTCAAGGGTCTGGTATGGATTTTGAGGGGGACCCTACGGCATTTTTTTTTTTTTTTGGCTGGGGTCCCCCTTAATATCCATCCCAGACCTGAAGGGCCTGGTTATTGAATTTGGGGGGACCCCCACGCTGTTTTTTTTTTTTTTTTTTTATCAATGACTTTTTTTTTCTGAATGACTTTCAATGAATGACTGTTCTCTGTGTTACGGGAGCTGTCAATTAACATTAGCCGCAAGTGATTTTAAATAGCTTTCTTTCCTGCAAAAATGACACTTTTTGCAGGGACAGTTCTAAGCACAGGAAACATGCGCCCCTTTACATGCATACTATAGACACCCCCCAGGTACGAAATTTAAAGGAATATTACACTTTTATTCTTTCAATTTAAGCATTATTAAAATCACTGCTCCTGAAAAAGGTCCGATTTAAAAAAATAATTTGCATTGATACATGTCCCCTGGGGCAGGACCCAGGTCCCCAAACACTTTTTATGACAATAACATGCATATTAGCCTTTAAAATTAGCTCTTTTGATTTCGAACGTTCGCATCCATTATAACTAATAGGGTTCTAAAGCTCGCACGGACTTTAGGTCCGTTCGCGGGTTCTGGTGCGAGCCGAACGGGGGGGTGTTCGGCTCATCCCTAGTGAGGAGTACAAAGACAAGTGTGTCTTGCCTACAGACAAGCATTGTGGTGAGAGTGTCATGGTCTGATGGTCGCATGAGTGCGGCTGGCACTCGGGAGCTGCAGTTCATTGAGGGAACCATTAATATCAACATGTACTGTTACATGTAAAGTGATTTTAAATGAATAAAACAGCAGCACTAGTAATCACAGTGTCTGTGAATAAACTAAATATTTAACCTGTGTAAACAATACTGAAAAATAATCACCCTGTATAAACAGTGCTAAAAAAACAACAACACAATTAATCACCTATATACATAAAGTGAAAAATTAAAGTGAAGTGTGATTATATATTTTTTGCAGGTGTCCAAAAAAGGAAAACAAATCCAAACAAAAGTCCATAAACTGTTACTTGTAGTGATAATGTTTCAAAATGTGACAGAAAAGTGAATGAAAAATCCTGAAGCAAATAAAGTTTTGAAGTGTCTTTAAACAAAGTTCTTGAAGTGACTTGAAAAAATATCTTCCACCACACCACCTGTGTTCAGTGCTACCGCACCCTAAGGAAACGCACTCACCAGCAGTATATGCCTTGCACTCTCATGCTCGGCCAACTCGCTTAATGGCTCCACATGGGTCACAAATGGATCCAGACAGAATGTTAGATAATTGCACTCCACATATAAGGAAAAAAGAGATGCTTCCAATAGTGAAGTAGAGTAAACCATTTATTTCAACAGCACACAAAATTCCTCAACCATTGTACTCACATCCTTTATATAAAAATAAGGCACTTCAGCATAATCTTTTCAACAGGAAACAAGGACCCAGCAGTGGTGACCCGATATATTATGGTCTCGGCGGACCCGGCGTTAATACCAATATGTCTCACCCTCCACGCTGTCTCCTTTCTCTTTCACTTCACTTCAAACGGCACAGCACACCCAGTAACTGGAACGTTGAATGTTAAATGCTCCTCACAGTTGCCATGTAACCATACCCAGACATGTTTCACCGAAGCGGCTTAATCAACCCAGAACCCCAATGATTAAGCCACTTCGGTGAAACATGTCTGAACACAGGTGGTGTGGTGGAAGATATTTTTTCAAGTCACTTCAAGAACTTTGTTTAAAGACACTTCAAAACTTTATTTGCTTCAGGATTTTTCATTCACTTTTCTGTCACTTTTTGAAACATCACTACAAGTAACAGTTTATGGACTTTTGTAGCGGGGTTCTACCCCTTTTATGGGGAGAGACTACATCTCCCATAATTCCCCAGGCTCCCAGGGCTGCTGACTTCCGCCCGGGAGGCTGCTTGCTTCCGCCCGGGAGACTGCAGGGGGAGGCTATAAAAAGGAAGAGCGGAGACCGCCTCTTCCTCTTGGGACACTTCCTCTTCTGAGGCCTGACAGGACTGGCCTGCCTCTGCTGACAGAGCGTGTGACGCGGAGACTGCAGCCAGCAGAGACACCTGTGCGGACCGGAGCTGAAGGCCTGAAGCCTGGGCCTTGCAGCCGATGGAGTGAGACTCTCACCCCTCAGAGTCCACAGCAGCGGAGCGGAGACTTCCCCTTACTGTCGGTCGGACGGAGCTGATGACCGGAGTTCAGGGCTGTGACTGAGGAGACCGGACGCCGCCATTGAAGAGACCAGAGCCGCCATTAGAGGGACCGGATCGGAGGACGGTACCCCAAGGATTGGTGAGAGAGCCGGAAGGCTCATCCTGCATTGACACACACGCTTTATGCCTACTGAACTGCCTAGGCGCAATTTACCTCAGAGCAGCAATGTTACTTTTGTGGATTACAAATGACACCATTTAAAGCTACATGTGCACCACCTCTACAGATTTATTGCCGGTGAAGAACACTGTACTAGTACAAGGACTGAGCTCTATTGCTAGGGATCAGGCCTGGTCCATTAGGTAGGCGCAGATAGATTTATTGCACCTCAGGGGTGTATAGCAGACGGTCGCCACACTTGGCGCTCCGTTTCCCCATTGTTAGATTGATATACCTGTGTACATGTTAAAGTGCATATTGCAGGGACCTGCTAAAGTATTGTAAGATATATGTTTAAATGCATGTTGCTATTTCTTTTCCTTACTGACAAAAGTAAAGCCAGTTATTCTTATTTCAGCAGTCTGCTTGTGAGTTCATACCAATTACACTTAGAGTATAAGCTAAGTTTTATGTGCATAGGGACGTACCCCTTTACTAACTGTGCCAGAGCGGGTAGAGCCAAATTGCCGGGGGTTGGTGGAGCTGTACTCAGGGACCCAAAACAAACCAGCGGCTCTCTTAACTGGGGGTAGCGCTACACGTGGGGGCTCGTCCGGGATCCTGAGTCAGCGGGAAAAGACGCCAGAAGGTGCCGGCATGGACCCAATAGAAGTGGGACGGTGGTCCGCAACATGGGCCGCTGACCCAGCCGCAGCAGCAGTCATTGAACTGCCAGGGATATGGCAGAGAGAGGCAGTCAAGCAGCTCATAATGTCATTATCCCCATGCCAGAAGTCATGGATAATGGACATGAGAAATGATGCTGGGTACACATACGCCTTAATAGAATGGAAGGAAGAGACTCCAGAGCAGTTCAGGAGCCAAAGCATACAGGCACCGAATGGTCAGGCCTATCAAGTGCTGCATGCGCTGCCGCGCAAGGGAGAAGGTTCTCCTATGAAAGCCATTCTATCCCCAAAGAAGGAAGAGCAGAAGGGCGCGGAAAGTCCCGCACCCGCACACACTACTCTTAGTGCAGAACTGTGTGCTGTCCTAGGGGAAATTGTGACTCAGTGCAGAAGAGACCCCGGGGATTACCCAATGTCGGGATACAGGAAACTCCGGATGTTTTCAGGGAGGACACCTGTACCCTCGGGAGAAGAGGGATTTGAAGAGTGGTTAGATGGTGCCACGCAGGCCCTAGAAGAATGGGAGGTCTCAGAAGGCAGAAAGAAGCAAAGGATTGTTGAAAGCCTAAAAGGACCTGCCTTAGAGGCCATACGCAATCTGAAGACGAGCAAAAAGGATTGCACTGCCCAGGACTACATAGACATCCTGGAAGGTGTGTTTGGTGGGACAGAGAAAGTCACAGAACTTACCTATCAACTGGAACACTGTTACCAGAAGACAGGGGAGAAGCTGTCAGAGTACATGGGACGCATAGACAAGATCCTGCATAGGATTATCCTGAAGAAGGGGATAGATCCAGGGAAGGTAGATGAAGCCCGTGCCCAGCAGGTGATGAGGGGAGCCCAACCCCTGGACCCTGTCGCACTAATTCTACGCACCCGGCAGGATGGGAAGAGCCTGGACTACCCTGACCTCATCCGAATGGTCAGAGAAGAAGAGGCCATGTTGGAAGAGAAAAGGGAAAAGCAAGTGATGGGGTCTACAAAGCTTCCAGTGGCCACGGTCAGGTCGGCCTTAACCCCTGAAAGAGACACAGAGGTAGATGCCCTGAAGTTGCAGATGTCCCAGATGATGGAGATATTGACGTCTCTAGTGGCGAAAGAGACGCCCAGTCCCAAGAAAGAAACAAGCAGGAGGGAATTGTTTCCAGCTGTTTCAGCACCAGCATCCCCACCTGACTACGGTGAGATGATTTGCTTTAATTGTGGAGGAATTGGTCATATTGCAGCTGTATGTTCCAGCCCCAAGAAGAAGAAGGCAGAAAGCCGCCAGCCGGCGGGAAACGCCAAAGGGCCCCGGTGAAGGAGTCAACCGGGTGCCCATCACCTTCAGTGAGCTCCAAGAAGCACAACAGGAAGAGAAAGCGAGGAGACCAAACCCCTCGGAAGGAGCCCAGGGATCCTCAACCAAGGTGCACTCCAGAGAAAGGGGGCAAGACCCCTCCGGAGAGACACAGCACCCCCAAGCGTGAACTCTTCAAAGTGAGAGATAACAATGTCCCTCAACGGGTTCACACTCCCACTAAGAGGGAGAAAATCAATGCATACCAGGCTCAAGAAAGGAGCAAGTGCAAATCAAGTGCTGGTAAAGCAAAGAGTCCAAAGAAGAGGACAGAGTCAACTCGGCCCTACCCAGAGGAGCTAGTTGGTCCATCCCCTACTGTACCCATCCAGGTGGAAGGAGTGTACACGAAGGCCCTCCTAGACACTGGAGCACAAGTGACCCTATTGTACAGGGACTTCTATGACAGATACCTGAGTCATCTGCCAATACAGAAGATAGAAGAGTTGGAGATAAGGGGATTGGGAACTCAGAGTTTCCCCTATGATGGATACTTACCCATCAGATTGACGTTTGACCCATCCGTAGCTGGGAAGTCTGAAGTGTTCGACACCTTAGCAGTGGTGTGTCCCCGCCCACCAGGAACCAGCAAGACTTCCCTGATTATAGGGACGAACACGGACCTAGTCAGAAGGCTTCTGACCCCCCTGGTGAAGAAAGAGAATCTTTCAACTCCCAAGATCCATCCCATGCTGAAGGCAGCCTACCAGCGGTTGGTCCTAGAGCAGAAGACCCCAAGTGAGGGGATAGGAAGGGTATGGAGGCTTGGAAAAGAAGGAGCAGTGTTACAGCCTGGAGAGGTGACCTGCATGAGAGCCACGGTGAAACTTACTTGGGAGCAGCCTGGCCCCTTTGTAATGCTGGAACCCGACCCAATGGAGGGTCACTCAGGTCTGGAAGTGATACCAGAAGTAATTTCACTGAAGGACCTGAAGAAGGCTAAAGGAAGAGTCCCTGTCAGTGTGAGGAACCCCACGGAGCAGCCCGTGGAGATCCCTGCCAGGATGCTTCTGGGACAGGTGAGTCCTGCTGTCCCAGTTGGCTGGTCAGAAGTGAAGGGGACGGGTGAAGGAGAAGATGTTTGGAAGAAACTCTCCATGGAAAACCCAAACCTACCTGGAGCTTGGAAAGAGAGAGCCAAGGCCCAGCTGACCAGATGGGAGAAGATTTTCTCTAAAGATGAGTTTGATGTGGGGTGTGCGAGGAGTGCCACCCATCGAATCCGCATGCAAGAGGACAAGCCATTCAGAGAGAGAGTGAGGCGAGTCCCGCTAGCAGATCTGGAGGATCTGAGGGAGCAGCTTGCGGAACTGAAGAAGACGGGAGTGATTAGGGAGTCCAGAAGCCCCTACGCCTCCCCAATTGTGGTAGTCAGGAAGAAGAATGGGTCATTGAGACTCTGCATTGACTACAGAACTCTCAACAGGAGGACCATTCCTGACCAGTACACCACGCCAAGGATAGAAGATGCCTTGCAGAGTTTATCTGGAGCTAAGTGGTTCAGTGTGATGGACCTCAAGAGTGGGTATTACCAAATCCCCATGCATCCAGAAGATAGAGAAAAGACTGCCTTCATAACCCCAGTGGGATTCTTTGAGTTCAGCAGGATGCCTCAGGGCCTATCTGGAGCTCCTGCTACGTTTCAACGCCTAATGGAAAGGACAGTTGGAGACATGAACCTCATAGAAGTCCTTGTGTACCTGGACGATGTCATTGTCTTTGGAAAGACTTTGGAAGAACATGAAGCCAGGTTGGAGAAAGTACTGAAGAGGCTCAGTGAAGAGGGACTTAAACTTTCTCCAGAGAAGTGTCGGTTCTATCAGTCTTCTGTGAACTATCTGGGACACATAGTGTCTGAAAAAGGAGTGTCTACAGACCCTGAGAAGCTGGAGGCAGTTACTTCGTGGCCAAGGCCCACAACAGTTACAGAACTCCGGTCTTTCTTGGGGTTCTGCTCCTACTACCGCAGGTTTGTGGATGGATTTGCCCGCATTGCCAAACCCCTCAACGAGCTGCTGAAGACAGAAGGAGAGGAGGATGGAATGGGGCCTAGGAGGTCCAGTGAGTCGGTCCAAGACCAGTGGAATTCAAGGTGTGAAGAGGCTTTCAGAACCTTGAAGAGAAGTCTCACCACAGCCCCAGTTTTGGCCTACGCTGATCCCACTAGACCATATGAGCTACATGTTGATGCCAGCCATGAGGGCCTAGGTGGAGTACTCTACCAGGAGTATGAAGACCAGCTACGACCAGTGGCTTATGTGAGCCGGAGCCTGACCCCCTCCGAGAAGAACTATCCCACCCACAAGTTGGAGTTCTTAGCCCTCAAGTGGGCAGTTGTTGACAAATTGAGAGACTATTTGTATGGGGCCGAGTTTACTGTAAAGACAGATAACAACCCCTTGACCTATCTATTCCCCACCGCCAAGCTGGATGCAACTGGACACAGATGGTTGGCGGCGTTGTCTGGATTTAATTTCAGCCTCAAGTACAGACCAGGGGCTGGAAATAGGGATGCAGATGCCCTGTCCCGAAGATCCCATGTCATGGTCGATGACTGGGAAGACTGGACCCAAGTGGCACCAGATGGAGTGCGAGCCCTTTGTCAGGGGGCTGAACTCCAAGCCAGAGGAGGATCCAGAGCTGAAGAGATAGGAGTTACCACAGTGGGAGTCCCAAAGTGTTACTGTGGGGTAACTCAACTAGCAGAAGAGTGCCTGCCGAAGCTGTCCAAGAAGGAGCTAAGGTGTGACCAATTGGAAGATCCCATGGGGAGATTGGTCCTGGAAGCCCTGGAAGACAAGAGTCCAGAGGGACTTCGCCTTCACCCTTCTAAAGAAGCTCGCCTACTGAGGAGAGAGTTGGACAAGTTACAGGTGCATCAGGGGGTAGTCTACCGAAGGGGCCCCTCTGATGGACCAGAAGACAAGTGGCAGTTGTTTCTCCCCGAGAAGCATCGAGAGACTGTGCTGATTGCCCTACATGACCAGCATGGTCACTTGGGAGCAGAGAGAACCTTCCAACTTGTCAGAGACCGGTTTTATTGGCCCTGCATGAGGGCCGAAGTGGAGGAGTATTGCCATTCCTGTGCAAGATGCATTCAGAGAAAGACTTTACCCCATCAAGCTGCCCCAATGGGCCACCTACAGAGTGAAGGCCCAATGGATCTGGTATGCATTGATTTTCTCTGCCTTGAACCCGATTTGAGCGGATTGGGAAATGTTCTGGTGGTAACCGACCATTTCACTCGTTATGCTCAGGCTTTCCCAACCAAGGACCAGAAGGCCTCTACAGTAGCCAAGGTACTCCTGGAGAAGTACTTTGTTCACTATGGACTGCCACAGAGAATCCATTCAGACCAAGGAAGGGACTTTGAGAGTCGCCTGATCAGGAAGCTACTAGATTCTCTGGGAGTAGAGAAGACTAGGACCACACCATATCACCCTCAAGGTGATGCCCAGCCTGAAAGGTTCAACAGGACCCTATTGAACATGTTGGGAACTTTGGAAACAGAGAAGAAGCAACATTGGAGTCAACACATTTCAGCTCTGGTGCATGCTTACAACTGCACCACAAGTGATGTGACAGGTTTTTCCCCTTACCGGCTTATGTTTGGGAGAGAAGCAAGATTGCCAGTGGATTTGGCCTTCGGCATTTCCTTAGACCATGCCTCTGCTGCCTCCCACAAAGGATATGTGGACAGACTGAGGCGCAGTCTGAAGATAGCTTATGAGAAAGCTCAAGCGGCCTCTGACCAGAGGGGGGCCCGAAATAAGAGGAACTTTGATTTGAAAGTTAGAGTACAGGACCTACAGCCTGGGGACCGTGTACTGTTACGGAATCTAGGGATCCCTGGGAAACACAAGATTGCTGATAGATGGAGATCAGAGCCATATATCATCTGTAGAAAACTTCCAGGATTGCCTGTCTACAAGTTGAAGCCAGAAGGAAGATTGGGGCCTTTGAAGACCTGGCATAGGAATCATTTGCTCCCACTCACTGAAGCAGTCAGAATGCCTCCAGTAAGAGACGTACCTGAATCTGTTTCCATTCTGGATACCCCCAGGCCTAACACTAGGTCTCAGACATCCCAAGTTAGGGGTGGACAGGACCCCCAACCAGAGGAAGAAAGAGGAGAACTTGAATGGCTATGGCCTTCCTCAACTCCAGGAAATGCTGCCATAGATCTTCCACCTACTGAAGATGTGGAAGATAACACATTGAACCCAGAAGCCACAGAGTTTGTGCCATTCAGTGATGTGCCTGAGTGCTGGGAAGATATCCCTGGTCTCTACCCAGAACAAGAAGAAGATGTTCCAGAACCAGAGATGTTGCCAGAATGTGTTCCTGAAGAAGTTCCAAGAGAGCAGAGAGCTCGCAGGAGTGTGAAGCCTCCCAAGAAGTTAACTTACCCCAAGATGGGAGAAAGTTCAGAGGACTCTGTTACCACAGCAAGGAGAAGTGCTGAAAGCCCTGACCCTTCCGCTGTTCATTTAGTGGAGGGCAACCCCAGCTCACTCTCTGGCACAGTTAAGCAGGTTGCACACACTGAAGTGACCTGTAGACAGGACAGCTCCCCATCTTATGCTAATTGGTGGGAGGCTCCTCTGTCCAAATTATGTGAAAATGTTGTTCCCGAGAAAGTTTGTAGTTTGAACACTGTCTTTGGGGACCAAAGATTCAAAGTGGGGGGAGTGTGTAGCGGGGTTCTACCCCTTTTAGGCTTAGAGACTACATCTCCCATAATTCCCCAGGCTCCCAGGCTGCTTGCTTCCGCCCGGGAGACTGCAGGGGGAGGCTATAAAAAGGAAGAGCGGAGACCGCCTCTTCCTCTTGGGACACTTCCTCTTCTGAGGCCTGACAGGACTGGCCTGCCTCTGCTGACAGAGCGTGTGACGCGGAGACTGCAGCCAGCAGAGACACCTGTGCGGACCGGAGCTGAAGGCCTGAAGCCTGGGCCTTGCAGCCGATGGAGTGAGACTCTCACCCCTCAGAGTCCACAGCAGCGGAGCGGAGACTTCCCCTTACTGTCGGTCGGACGGAGCTGATGACCGGAGTTCAGGGCTGTGACTGAGGAGACCGGACGCCGCCATTGAAGAGACCAGAGCCGCCATTAGAGGGACCGGATCGGAGGACGGTACCCCAAGGATTGGTGAGAGAGCCGGAAGGCTCATCCTGCATTGACACACACGCTTTATGCCTACTGAACTGCCTAGGCGCAATTTACCTCAGAGCAGCAATGTTACTTTTGTGGATTACAAATGACACCATTTAAAGCTACATGTGCACCACCTCTACAGATTTATTGCCGGTGAAGAACACTGTACTAGTACAAGGACTGAGCTCTATTGCTAGGGATCAGGCCTGGTCCATTAGGTAGGCGCAGATAGATTTATTGCACCTCAGGGGTGTATAGCAGACGGTCGCCACACTTGGCGCTCCGTTTCCCCATTGTTAGATTGATATACCTGTGTACATGTTAAAGTGCATATTGCAGGGACCTGCTAAAGTATTGTAAGATATATGTTTAAATGCATGTTGCTATTCTTTTCCTTACTGACAAAAGTAAAGCCAGTTATTCTTATTCAGCAGTCTGCTTGTGAGTTCATACCAATTACACTTAGAGTATAAGCTAAGTTTTATGTGCATAGGGACGTACCCCTTTACTAACTGTGCCAGAGCGGGTAGAGCCAAATTGCCGGGGGTTGGTGGAGCTGTACTCAGGGACCCAAAACAAACCAGCGGCTCTCTTAACTGGGGGTAGCGCTACACTGGGCCGCAGGGCAGTATTCCAACATTATAACAACCCCAAACACACCTCCAAGATGACCACTGCCGTGCTAAAGAAGCTGTGTGTTAAAGTGATACTAAAGGATAATTTTTTATTTTTCTAAATAACAAACATGTCATACTTACCTCCACTGTGTAGCTCGTTTTGCACAGAGTGGCCCCCGAACATCCATTTCTGGGGTACCATTTCTGGGGTACCTCTGCGGCTCTTGCGGCTCCTCCTCACACCAGATAACCCACTAGATAAGCACTCTCCCAAGGGGGTTACCTTGCGGGTGTGCTCCAGAGTCCAGCATTCGGCGTCCATAGAGGCCAAATGCAGGACTTGGCCCGCCCCCCTGGCGCCCGCATCATTGGATTTGATTGACAGCAGCGAGAGCCAATGGCTGCGCTGCTATTAATCTATCCAATCAAGAGCCCCTTTAAGGCAATGTTGGAAAATAATGGTGGCCACACAAAATATTGACACTTTGGGCCCAATTTGGACATTTTCACTTAGGGGTGTACTCACATTTTTTGCCAGCGATTTAGACGTTAATGGCTGTGTGTTGAGTTATTTTGAGGGGACAGCAAATTTACACTGTTATACAAGCTGTACAGTCACTACTTTACATTGTAGCAAAATGTAATTTCTTCAGTTTTGTCACATGAAAAGATATAATAAAATATTTACAAAAATGTGAGGGGTGTACTCACTTTTGTGAGATACTGTAGGTTAGGAAGGCTGACTGCATAAAGGGTCACAATATTTGTTCATATTGAATAAAAATGTATATAAAAACAATTGTCTCAACACATAACTATACAGAAAAATTGCATCCTAAATTGCTCGACCCGTTTTGTAGGATACATTCCACTTCCTCGGGAGAAGGTGCAAATAACATATCTACAAAAACCATATAAACCTATGAACATAGGTAAACAAACAACAGCGTCTGACAGCGGAGGGATCGCGGGACTCCAGTACAGCGGGACCGGAGGGTATGGGGGATGGGGAGGGGGTCCAGTGTAAGTTCACCTTACAGATTTTCTTCAAAATTACACAATAATATGTATGAAAAATGGACCTTAGATTATAAAGGTCTGTTTTTGCGTGTCTCCTTTAAGACCAGGATCCACTCTGATTGGATGCACTTTCTGCTACTCCTCTTCTCCCCAGGGTCAGCTGCAAGGTGTATGTAAACAGCACATAAAAACATATAAGAGGAAACACCACTAGTATTTTCTGCTTAAAAAACTTAACAAATCACATTTTTCACTGCTTAAAAACACACTCACAAAGTTAGAAAAAACTTGCAAAAAAATGCATCAAATTCACTTCCAGAGCAGGGTGAAAGCCCGCTGCTCACCGCTCAACATGGCTCTGGCGGATAGCTATGTTTGGTACACAGGTACAGGTTGCAGCTGCTAAGAACCTAGCACCTCTGCTCTGGACAGGTGTATAAAAGCTCCGCCCTACGCGTTGCATCATGATGACTTCTTCAAACAGATGGTGTATCTCCTCCACTATTCCAGGCATCTTACAGATGACAGAAGTGGGTGGTGGGTGTGCAAGGAAAAAAAAAAGATAGAAGAAAGGGAGAGAATTTTTTTGGAGGATTAGACATACATAATCTCTTATACGAAAAACTCTACCTCCCAGCATTTTTTTTTTTTTAGAGTTGAGTTCCACTTTAAGTGATCTCATAATTATTTTCATGTTTGTTATATTGAAAAGGTAGCTCTTTTGATGCATTTCCTGAAACATTTTAATGCCGAGCTTGCCATAGTCAGCATTAGGGATGAGCCGAACACCCCCGGGTTCGGTTCGAACCAGAACCTTCGAACGGACCGAAAGTTCGCGCGAATTTTCGAACCCTATACGTTATAATGGACGCGAACGTTCGAAATCAAAAGTGCTAATTACAACGGCCAATATGCATGTTAATGTCATAAAACAGGTTTGGGGACCCGGTCCTGCCCCAGGGGACATATATCAATGCAAAAAAGAACTTTTAAAAACTAACGTTTTTTTCGGGAGCAGTCATTTTAATGATGCATAAAGTGAAAAAAAAAAAAGTGAAATTTTCCTTTAAATATGGTACCTGGGGGGTGTCTAAAGTATGCCTGTGAAGTGGCATGTGTTTCCCGTGTTTAGAACTGTCCTTGCACAAAATGACATTTGTAAAGGAAAAAAAGAAGCCATTTAAAACCACTTGCGGCTTTAGGTTTGATCTTAAGTAGAATCTGAACAGGTACATTATGAAGTGTAGCTCCATCCCAAAAAAATCTATTTTTAAGCTTTTTGGAGAACATAGGGAGGGGTTATCACCCCTGTAACATTTGCTGTCTTTGCACATGTGTTCAGAACATGTCACCTCACTTTCCGTCCCAATGACAAATGTTTTTGGAAAAGTGGGGTTTTAATTGAAACAAGGATTGGTGATAAAGTATCAGTAGAGAGGAGATACCTTTTTCCCAAATTAAATCTAACAGGATAGAATTTCCCTTCCTAGGGGTAGATTTCCTCTCACTTCCTGTTTTCTCTTTCCATTTGCAAGTAGGAGTCGTTTGTAAGTTGGATGTTTGAAAGTAGGGGCCTGGCGTATATACTCTGCAGAAATTTGCCCTATTAGATGTTGGTGTAGCCACAAGACTGGTGGGCACAGGAATGGGCCCTGCTGTGAGTTAATAGATCAAGATTTGTAATTGCATGCACCTGTTGAACAGGGCAGAAAAATTGGGGGTGGTGGTGGTGGTGGTGGACGGTTTTGCCACAAGACTGTAAGCTCTCACAGTTACTCTTGGTGGGCGCAGGAATGGGCCCTGCTGTGAGTTATTAGATCAAGATTTGTAATTGCAAGCACCCGATGAACAGGGCAGAAAAATTGGGCCTTTGGCGGTGGTGGTGGACGGTGTTGCCACAAGACTGTAGGCCCTCATAGTTACTCTTGGTGGGCGCAGGAATGGGCCCTGCTGTGAGTTATTAGATCAAGATTTGTAATTGCAAGCACCTGATGAACAGGGCAGAAAAATTGGGCCTTTGGCGGTGGTGGTGGACGGTGTTGCCACAAGACTGCAGGCCCTCATAGTTACTCTTGGTGGGCGCAGGAATGGGCCCTGCTGTGAACTATTAGATCAAGATTTGTAATTACCCGCCCCTGTTAAAACAGGGGCTGAAAAATTGTGCCTTAGGCACTGGTGCTGGTGCCACAACACTGCAACCCCTCACAGAGACTGTACTTGGAGCACAGCAGTCACACGTGTTGCGAAGCATTTTTTTAAAAAAATGTAAGTACACGCCCCTGTTAAACAGGGGCTGAAAAATTGTGCCTTAGGCACTGGTGCTGGTGCCACAACACTGCAACCCGGCCCTCACAGATACTGTACTTGGAGCACAGCAGTCACACGTGTTGCGAAGCATTTTTTTAAAAAAATTGTAAGTACACGCCCCTGTTAAACAGGGGCTGAAAAATTGTGCCTTAGGCACTGGTGCTGGTGCAACAACACTGCAACCCGGCCCTCACAGATACTGTACTTGGAGCACAGCAGTCACACGTGTTGCGAAGCATTTTTTTAAAAAATTGTAAGTACACGCCCCTGTTAAACAGGGGCTGAAAAATTGTGCCTTAGGCACTGGTGCTGGTGCCACAACACTGCAACCCGGCCCTCACAGATACTGTACTTGGAGCACAGCAGTCACACGTGTTGCGAAGCATTTTTTTAAAAAATTGTAAGTACCCGCCCCTGTTAAACAGGGGCTGAAAAATTGTGCCTTAGGCACTGGTGCTGGTGCCACAACACTGCAACACGGCCCTCACAGAGACTGTACTTGGAGCACAGCAGTCACACGTGTTGCGAAGCATTTTTTTTTAAAAATTGTAAGTACACGCCCCTGTTAAACAGGGGCTGAAAAATTGTGCCTTAGGCACTGGTGTGGTGGCATGGATCATTGAGGAGGAGGAAGAGGATAGTCAGTGAACATAAGAGGACAGTCACTCAGCATCAGCATAGGCAGTCTTGAAGGATGTGACATTAAAAATTATTCGGTTATATCCGCCTCAGGTGCCTGGTAGCTGGTGGTGATCCAAGACTGATTCATTTTGATGAATGTCAGTCGATCAACCGAGGCGGTGGACAGGCGCACCCTATGATCAGTCACAAATCCTCCAGCAGCACTGAATGTGCGTTCGGAAAGAACGCTGGAGGCAGGACAGGCCAGTAGCTCAATTGCATACTGTGCAAGCTCTGGCCAGTGATCCATCCTCAGGACCCAGTAAGCCAGAGGATTTTCGGTGGGAAAGGTGTCCAAGTCTGACCTTGCCCCAAGGTATTCCTGCACCATGTATATCAGACGCTGGCGATGGTTGCTGGAACCGATCATACCTTGGGGCTGCGGACTAAAAAATTGTCTGAACGCATCGGTCAGACGTCCACCTTCCCCACCGCTCCTTCTGCCACTGACCGAAGCCTCAGCAACTCGTCGCCCAGGACCAGGAGTTTGTAGCCTCCCAGTTTCTGGGAACGCGTTGCACAGACCTTTCTGCAAGGCCTCCCTGAGATGTCTCATCCTCTGCTCCCTCTGCGACGGCAAGATAAGGTCCGCAACCTTACCCTTGTACCGCGGATCAAGGAGAGTGGCCAGCCAGTAATGGTCCCTCTCCTTGATCCGAAGAACACGAGGATCCTTCCGCAGGCTTTGCAGGATCAGGGAGGCCATGCAGCGTAGGTTAGCTGAGGCATTCGGTCCGGAGTCTTCTGGGTCACTGAGGATGACATGATCGCCAGCCACCTCCTCCCAGCCACGTACAAGTCCACTGGCTTGTTGGGACTGTACATCATCCCTAAAAGACTGCTGCTGCTGATGCTGAGTGCCAGGCTCCACCTCCATGCTCACACAATCCTCCTCCTCCTCCTCCTCCTCCTCCTCCTCCTCATCCTCTTCCTGTGTGATGGGTGGGACAGAAGGAACACTGTCCGGATAAAGGGGGCCTTGAGAGGCAAGGAAGTCCTCCTCTTCCTGCCTCTGTTCTGCCTCAAGTGCCCTGTCCATTATCCCACGCAGCGTATGCTCCAACAGGTGGACAAGAGGGACAGTGTCACTGATGCATGCACTGTCACTGCTCACCATCCTCGTGGCCTCCTCAAATGGTGAGAGGACAGTGCATGCATCCCTGATCATGCTCCACTGACGTGGGGAAAAAAAACCAAGCTCCCCTGACCCTGTCCTGGTGCCGTAGTCGCAAAGGTACTCATTGATGGCCCTCTGCTGCGTGTGCAGTCGCTGCAGCATGGCCAACGTTGAGTTCCACCTGGTGGGCATGTCAGATATTAGGCGGTTCTTGGGCAGGTTCAGCTCCTTTTGCAGCTCAGTCAGCCGAGCACTGGCATTATAAGATCGGCGGAAATGCACACAGACTTTCCTGGCCTGCCTCAGGACATCCTGTAAGCCTGGGAACCTGCCCAAGAACCGCTGCACCACCAGGTTGAGGACGTGAGCCATGCAGGGCACATGGGTGAGCTGCCCCTGTCGCAGGGCGGAGAGGAGGTTGGTGCCATTGTCAGAAACGACCATTCCTGGCTTAAGCTGACGTGGCGTCAACCACCTCTCGGCCTGCCCCTGCAGAGCTGCCAGAACCTCTGGCCCAGTGTGGCTCCTGTCCCCCAAACACACCAGCGCAAGCACGGCATGGCATCTTTTTGCCTGCGTACTTGCGTAGCCCCTTGTACGCCTACGGAGCACCGCTGGTTCCAAGGACAGAGCACTGGAGGAAGAAGAAGAGGAGGGGGTGGAGGAGAGAGGTGTGTCACAACCAGTAGCAGTAGTCGCGTTTTGGAGGCGTGGTGGCGGGACAACCTCCAACACTACTGCACCTTGTCCTGCATCCCTCCCAGCTGCCAATAGAGTGACCCAATGGGCCGTGAAAGAAAGGTACCGTCCCTGTCCATGCCTGCTGGACCATGAGTCAGCGGTAATATGCACCTTACCGCTGACCGCCCTGTCCAGCGAGGCATGGACATTGCCCTCCACATGCCGGTAGAGAGACGGAATCGCCTTCCGCGAGAAAAAGTGGCGTTTGGGAACCTGCCACTGAGGAACCGCACATTGAACAAACTCACGGAAGGGGGCCGAGTCTACCAACTGAAAAGGCAGCAGTTGAAGTGCTAGCAATTTAGCAAGGCTAGCATTCAACCGCTGGGCATGTGGATGGCTGGGAGTGTACTTCTTTCTACGGTCCAGCAGCTGGGGCAGGGAAATTTGCCTGCTGCATTCGGACGTCGGTGTACTGCAAGTACTTGGTTGTGACACACCGAATTCTACACCTTCAGTCCTCTCAGAGCAGCTTTCAGAGAGGACTGAAGGTGTAGTGGGGATGGAGATCCCAGCTGAGGAGGAGCAAGGAGAGGTCCGCTTAGTTCTTTGGTGTGGGTCTTTTATGTGTGCCTGCCAACGAGCTGCATGGCAGGTCGCCATATGTCTGGTCATGCTTGTCGTGCCCAAGCGGCTGATGTTTTGGCCACGCGAGATACGCTTGAGACAAATATTGCAAATAGCAGTGGTGCGATCTGCTGCACTCGTCTCAAAAAAGGCCCACACCAAAGAACTTTTCTGATAACGTGCAGAGGCAGCGCCCTGCACAGGCGGAGCTCTGCGGTGTTGTACAGTTGCTGTGCTGGCCTCTACCTGGCCTCCAGGGGGCATCCTGCCTCGTTGGACATGTGACGCCACATCCTCCTCCTCCTCGTCCTCCTCCTCATCCTCTCTCCCTTGAGGCACCCACGTGGAGTCAGTGACCTCATCATCCCCTCCCTCTTCACCACTAGAGCAAACCTGGCAGTAAGCTGCAGCTGGTGGAACTGTACTGCCAGATTCCTCAAGCTGGGTATCGTCATCCGAGCCTTCGAATCGTTGGGCATCCTCCTGGAGCATGTACCCAACACTGTGCTCAAAGAGTTCGGGGGACTCCTCAGGAGGACATGGTGGGTCTAGGGAAGGGGTGGCTGATGATGCTCTGTCAGTACCCTGAGCCTGGGTGAGAGAGGATGAGGAGGATGAGGAGGGCTTGGTCATCCATTCTACCAAGCCTTCAGCATGATGCGGCTCCACATGTCCAGCTGCCGAAAACAAAGACGCGCGTGTCCCATGGCCACGTGCTGATGACGATGCACGACCACGTCCACGTCCACGGCCACGTCCACTAGAAACAGAGCCTGCCTGCCCTGTGTTCTTGGCTCTGCACGCTCTGCCTCCCCTTGGCGGTCTTCCAGCCATTGTAGTCGGTAGTCCTGTGGGTGCTGCTGAGAAGAAAATATAGGAGCTCTGTGTGATGCCACTAACACACTAGAAGTCCTATGGGTGCTTCTGCAAAGAAAATAGAGGAGCTCTGTGTGATGCCACTAACACACTAGAAGTCCTGTGGGTGCTTATGCAAAGAAAATAGAGGAGCTCTGTGTGATGCCACTAACACACTAGAAGTCCTGTGGGTGCTTCTGCAAAGAAAATAGAGGAGCTCTGTGTGATGCCACTAACACACTAGAAGTCCTGTGGGTGCTGCTGAGAAGAATATATAGGAGCTCTGTGTGATGCCACTAACACACTAGAAGTCCTATGGGTGCTTCTGCAAAGAAAATAGAGGAGCTCTGTGTGATGCCACTAACACACTAGAAGTCCTGTGGGTGCTTATGCAAAGAAAATAGAGGAGCTCTGTGTGATGCCACTAACACACTAGAAGTCCTGTGGGTGCTTATGCAAAGAAAATAGAGGAGCTCTGTGTGATGCCACTAACACACTAGAAGTCCTGTGGGTGCTTCTGCAAAGAAAATAGAGGAGCTCTGTGTGATGCCACTAACACACTAGAAGTCCTGTGGGTGCTGCTGAGAAGAATATATAGGAGCTCTGTGTGATGCCACTAACACACTAGAAGTCCTGTGGGTGCTTCTGCAAAGAAAATAGAGGAGCTCTGTGTGATGCCACTAACACACTAGAAGTCCTGTGGGTGCTGCTGAGAAGAATATATAGGAGCTCTGTGTGATGCCACTAACACACTAGAAGTCCTATGGGTGCTTCTGCAAAGAAAATAGAGGAGCTCTGTGTGATGCCACTAACACACTAGAAGTCCTGTGGGTGCTTCTGCAAAGAAAATAGAGGAGCTCTGTGTGATGCCACTAACACACTAGAAGTCCTGTGGGTGCTGCTGAGAAGAATATATAGGAGCTCTGTGTGATGCCACTAACACACTAGAAGTCCTATGGGTGCTTCTGCAAAGAAAATAGAGGAGCTCTGTGTGATGCCACTAACACACTAGAAGTCCTGTGGGTGCTTCTGCAAAGAAAATAGAGGAGCTCTGTGTGATGCCACTAACACACTAGAAGTCCTGTGGGTGCTGCTGAGAAGAATATATAGGAGCTCTGTGTGATGCCACTAACACACTAGAAGTCCTATGGGTGCTTCTGCAAAGAAAATAGAGGAGCTCTGTGTGATGGACTAACACACTTCAAGTCCTATAGGTGCTTCTGGGAAGAAAATATAGCTCTGTGTGTGTGATGGGACTAACACACTTCAAGTCCTATAGGTGCTTCTGGGAAGAAAATATAGCTCTGTGTGTGTGATGGGACTAACACACTTCAAGTCCTATAGGTGCTTCTGGGAAGAAAATATAGCTCTGTGTGTGTGATGGGACTAACACACTTCAAGTCCTATAGGTGCTTCTGGGAAGAAATATAGCTCTGTGTGTGTAATGGGACTAACACACTTCAAGTCCTATAGGTGCTTCTGGGAAGAAAATATAGCTCTGTGTGTGTAATGGGACTAACACACTTCAAGTCCTATAGGTGCCTCTGGGAACAAAATATAGCTCTGTGTGTGTGATGGGACTAACACACTTCAAGTCCTATAGGTGCTTCTGGGAAGAAAATATAGCTCTGTGTGTGTGATGGGACTAACACACTTCAAGTCCTATAGGTGCTTCTGGGAAGAAAATATAGCTTTGTGTGTGTGATGGGACTAACACACTTCAAGTCCTATAGGTGCTTCTGGGAACAAAATATAGCTCTGTGTGTGTAATGGGACTAACACACTTCAAGTCCTATAGGTGCTTCTGGAAGAAAATATAGCTCTGTGTGTGTAATGGGACTAACACACTTCAAGTCCTATAGGTGCTTCTGGGAACAAAATATAGCTCTGTGTGTGTAATGGGACTAACACACTTCAAGTCCTATAGGTTCTTCTGGGAACAAAATATAGCTCTGTGTGTGTGATGGGACTAACACACTTCAAGTCCTATAGGTGCTTCTGGGAACAAAATATAGCTCTGTGTGTGTAATGGGACTAACACACTTCAAGTCCTATAGGTGCTTCTGGGAACAAAATATAGCTCTGTGTGTGTGATGGGACTAACACACTTCAAGTCCTATAGGTTCTTCTGGGAACAAAATATAGCTCTGTGTGTGTGATGGGACTAACACACTTCAAGTCCTATAGGTGCTTCTGGGAACAAAATATAGCTCTGTGTGTGTGATGGGACTAACACACTTCAAGTCCTATAGGTGCTTCTGGGAACAAAATATAGCTCTGTGTGTGTGATGGGACTAACACACTTCAAGTCCTATAGGTGCTTCTGGGAACAAAATATAGCTCTGTGTGTGTAATGGGACTAACACACTTCAAGTCCTATAGGTGCTTCTGGGAAGAAAATATAGCTCTGTGTGTGTAATGGGACTAACACACTTCAAGTCCTATAGGTGCTTCTGGGAACAAAATATAGCTCTGTGTGTGTGATGGGACTAACACACTTCAAGTCCTATAGGTGCTTCTGGGAACAAAATATAGCTCTGTGTGTGTGATGGGACTAACACACTTCAAGTCCTATAGGTGCTTCTGGGAACAAAATATAGCTCTGTGTGTGTGATGGGACTAACACACTTCAAGTCCTATAGGTGCTTCTGGGAACAAAATATAGCTCTGTGTGTGTAATGGGACTAACACACTTCAAGTCCTATAGGTGCTTCTGGGAAGAAAATATAGCTCTGTGTGTGTAATGGGACTAACACACTTCAAGTCCTATAGGTGCTTCTGGGAACAAAATATAGCTCTGTGTGTGTAATGGGACTAACACACTTCAAGTCCTATAGGTTCTTCTGGGAACAAAATATAGCTCTGTGTGTGTGATGGGACTAACACACTTCAAGTCCTATAGGTGCTTCTGGGAACAAAATATAGCTCTGTGTGTGTGATGGGACTAACACACTTCAAGTCCTATAGGTGCTTCTGGAAGAAAATATAGCTCTGTGTGTGTAATGGGACTAACACACTTCAAGTCCTATAGGTGCTTCTGGGAACAAAATATAGCTCTGTGTGTGTGATGGGACTAACACACTTCAAGTCCTATAGGTGCTTCTGGGAACAAAATATAGCTCTGTGTGTGTGATGGGACTAACACACTTCAAGTCCTATAGGTGCTTCTGGGAACAAAATATAGCTCTGTGTGTGTAATGGGACTAACACACTTCAAGTCCTATAGGTGCCTCTGGGTCCTATAGGTGCCTCTGGGAACAAAATATAGGAGCTCTGCCTGCCTGCCACGAACACACTACAAGTCCTATAGGTGCTTCTGGTAACAAAATATAGGAGCTCTGCCTGCCTGCCACGAACACACTACAAGTCCTATAGGTGCTTCTGGTAACAAAATATAGGAGCTCTGCCTGCCTGCCACGAACACACTACAAGTCCTATAGGTGCTTCTGGTAACAAAATATAGGAGCTCTGCCTGCCTGCCACGAACACACTACAAGTCCTATAGGTGCTTCTGGTAACAAAATATAGGAGCTCTGCCTGCCTGCCACGAGCACACTACAAGCCCCTCTTTCTCAATCAATCTTTGTAACTGAATCTATCTAACTCAATCTCTGTAAGTGAATCTCTCTAACTATCTAAATGCCGCAGAGTGTCACAGAATCAGCCTGCTCAATCTGCGCCGGAACAGCATGTGACCGGCGCAGACGGCGTGGCGGCGTTTTATAGGGGGGGGGGCGTGTACTACAGCCCTGAGCTGTAATTGGCTACAGGCGTCCTGCCTGTAGCCAATTATGGCTCTTCGAGTTTCCGGGGCTGTGATTGGCCAAGCATGCGGGGTCACAGTGCATGCTTGGCCAATCATCAGCCAGCAATGCACTGCGTCGGCCGCGCCGGCCGCAATGCATTGCGGGGCCGCGCGCATCACACGAACGTGATGCGAGCGGCCAAAATAGTTCTGGGCTCGCCGAGCGAGCGAACGCCCGGTGCTCGATGCGAACGTGGGTTCGCATCGAGCACCGGGCCCATCCCTAGTCAGCATCATTCCCTCTGCTATTCCGCAGCTGCTCTTTCTTTAGAAAAACAAATCAGGACTGTTTGAAAAGACACTCCATGCCATCAGGACACTGGTGAGAAATATCACCCAGCCAGCTTTATTTATTTAGTAAGCTTTGGTGACAGGGCAGTTTTATTTTGTGTGATACAGTGCTGCATTGTGCAAAGGCTTTACCCAAACATCACAGAAGAGACAATGCAGCCATGCATTGGGTATACATTGGCATTGGTCCCAGTGCTCTGATGGCTCTGAATTATCTGAGGATAATGCATTGGCATTCATAAGCACTGAGGTCCAACAGTTGTACTGTACTTCCCAACTTTCTCTTACTTTGCCATAATCATTAAGATAAAATCATTTAAAAAGAAAAAACAGGTGCCACAAAAAAAAGGCAAGCAGTATAGATTTGGCATTTGCATTGCAGGAAACAAAAAATGAGTCTGCATCTGGCATTAAAAAATGTATGCAGTACCACACTACTCCACTGATGAATGGTTTCCACAATTATAATACACTTTTGATATGTGATTTATGATTTGTGACTTGTGATTTATGCATGACCAAGCAAAGTGACATAGCCAGCGCTTTCAAGTATGTAGTAGTGTGTGATGCGCTCCCCTTTTGCTATAATGCCTGAGTTGCCAATTCCGTACCCAAGTGCTGTCACATGGGGGTGGGTGGGGGGTCTTTTTTCCCCGTGTCCTGTCTGACCATTTTGACTTGGAATTTACAGAGGGATCTGTTTTTGCTCCAGCCTTTTTGCATTGGCACTATCACAGAAGTAGGCTAGCCTGAGAACTGTATGCTACTAATCAATGTGAAAAAGATTGTGACAATGTTTAAGTAAAGTTATATGGGATGTCTGTGTTGCGTTATCCCCCCAGAAACCCCTGGATTCCACGGGTTTTACCTGAGGTTAGTGCAGAGGCAGCCAGGCACACAGCAACAGTTCATTCACTTCAGCACTAAATTCAGTCTAAGGGATGTTTTTTTTTTTTAAATGCATTGCTGAAACTTGTAACTGGGGAAGACAACGAGGTATGGGATACTCCAAATGTCACGTCCAAGGGAGGGTGTAGTCCAGCAGCTAGACAGGAAGACCCCAAGGCTTAGCAGCCTCTGAAGTACATGCCCCCCCTTTCTCCAGAGGAAGAACAGATCAGCTTTGGCCCACAGCTATTTACCTGCCTCCCAACCACCATCTGGGCACACCTCCCCAGGGATTGGCTGGATCAATGGTAAAAGCCCTGCCTGAGCATTTGAATTTCCCACCTTGAGCTCTGGAAGGTTCTCAACAGAGCCAGAGAAAATCAATCAAATCCTCAGATGGAGAAGCTAGAACAAACCAAGGCAACAGATCACAGGCACACTAAATTTACCTAACATCCTTAGCCCAGGAGGGTGCTACATCTGTATGTCTACTGATGATGGGATGTCTACATGTGTTGTCAATAGCTATATAAGGAAAAGCAACCTCTTTGTCTTTGCCACCTATAGGCCAAGGCCAGGGCCAGACTTATCATTGGGCTTGCCCCGCCAAGATACATAACCGAGTGTACTCGGCTCGGCTCCGCTCAAATTCACGCCCAGTTCCGCCCTATGATGGACCTAACACAGGGACTGGGCGTGACTGTGAGCCGAGCCGAGTACACTCGGCTACACTCGGCTACACTCGGGACTGCGAGAGGAACCGAGAGCCGCTGAGAGGACCCAAGAGCCGCCGAGAGGACCCGAGAGCGGCCGAGATACACAGGACTCTCGGCGGCACCATTTTTAAACTTCAAGACTGCAATGACAAGGCTGCAAATTACACTGGGGAAGGCTGCAAATGACACTGACAAGGCTGCAGATGGACACTGATAACTTAAGGCTGCATTGATGGGTATTTAAATGTAATTTTTTTCCTTAAACTTCCCTCCTAAAAGTTTTTTTCCTTAAAATTCCCTCCTAAACTTGGGGTGCGTGTTATACGCCGATAAATACGGTAATGTATAGAAGGTAGGGCCCGAAAGTGACTCAAACCCAGGGGCCCCCACCACCCTAAGTCTTTCCCTGGCCAAGGCCTATGCTACCTAATGGTAAATTTAGGTCTAATGTCCCGTACACACGGTCGGAAATTCCGACCACAAAATCCGTTGGACTTTTTCAGACGGATTTTGTCCGACACTGGTGTTTGCATACACACGGTCGGACAAAGTTGTCGGAAAATCCGATCATCCTGAACGTGGTGACGTTCATTGTGTACGACGGGACTACATAGAGGCTAGTAGCCAATAGCTTTGGTCTTGTAATGTGATCTGAGCATGCGTGGCACTTTGTTCGTCGGAATTCGCTACACACGATCGGAAAAAGTCCGATAGGACTTTGTTGTCGGAAAATTTGAGAGCAGGATCTCAAACTTTTTCCGTCGGAAATTCCCAAGGAAAAAGTCCGATGGAGCCCACACACGGTCGGAATTTCCGACAACATGGTCCGATAGGACATTTTCCATTGCAAAATCCGACCGTGTGTACGGGGCATTAGACTAAAATCTCAAAGCTTTAACAACATGGTAAGGAATTTTAATAGCCAAAAATAAAATGTTACTGTTTCAAAAAACAAGAATACCTTTGTGAATTTAGCATCTGCTCCTAAAGGTTGAATTTTGGTTGAATTCCATTTAAAAAATATGCCCTTTGTACAATCAAGACATGTGAATATGCAGAAAATGGTTATGCTATCTACAAATACATACAAATGTTCTTTAACGTAAAGCTTCAGAAGATGGAGTCAGCTATGGCATTTTATTTTTACCAGCACCTGGTTTCCTTCAAAAGAAAGACTCAGAGGCATTGGTTATTATTTTTTTCACTTTATTAAGTTGTAGGAGAACCTTGAAGCTTGGGATATATGTTCATGCTAAGTAAGTCTTTTCAGCCAGGTCTCTTCGGAACACTGCATTCATTAAACCTTCTAGTAATATAATCTGATGTTTGGCTGCAGTGATAAACATGGCATCTCTAGTGCCTCTTCATCTTCTACTTTATGATATTAGATTGTAACTCATCCTAAGTTTCCACCGCTACCCTCCATGGTTATGGAGAGCATTGAGGCCACAGGCAAGCTCAATGGAAAAAAGGATCTCATTTCAAATTAAAGGGCAACTATTTTTTAGATATTGTTTATCTTTGGCTAAATGAAGCAGCAGTGAATGGAACATATGACTTAAACTAAGTCAAAAGATCTTCCCAGGTAATGAACGTATAAAAACAAGTCTCTAATGATAAGTAATTACGTATTTAGAAGACTATAGCATTCAAATTTAAAGTTTACGCACAGTTGGCCTGGGCCTAGGAGACCCCTTCTATGATCTCCCCAATGCTGCTCTTGCTGTGGTTCACTCCTAGTTTTTGTTACTGGTTGCCCAAGAAATAAAACCATCACCCGTGTAAAAACACAGCTTTATACATTTAAAAAAAAATTACACGTTATGGAAAAAAATGCAAATATACTTTACCCTACGCCCCAAATTCTAACTGTATCATCTAGGAAAGGGCAATGTAAGAGGCAACTGGAAACCAATTGTTTCACACAGATTGTTCTAATCACAAGTAATTGTTACATATATGTATATATATCTCTGTAGTGGACATTTGTATGTGAGCTATGACCAAGCGCTAATGAAGCATGAAACGCATTAGCTGGTGATGCTGTCCCCTTCTATTTGTGTCTTTGGATATGTTTTATGGACTTGCTGAAATAAAGGTGACTGTACTGGACGTGCGGCCAACCAGAATTTTTTGGTCTGATTGGAATCCATGATGGACGAGGCCAGCACCTGGTCTGTGTGTTAGTGGAGGTGGAGATTGTAGACTCACCTAGAGCGGTGTTCACACACATGCAATGTTACAGGCCTTCTACAATATCTTGGTAAAGCTGAGGTTGAGGACCCAAAATCTCACAAGAAGATAATCCAGAGCAGTGCAGGAATGTTTTCTTGTGACATTTGGGATCCTCAGGATCTTGTCAGAAGGCTCACAACAGCATCATTGCCTAGGCACTGTAGGAGTATAGGATAATTACATTTTCTTTACTACTCTTAACATGTAATTTTTGTAAATGTGTAAAGCCTTTTAGCATGGGGTAGGGGTGCTCTAACCAATATGCAGATGCTGAATTTTGATGCAAGGAAAATCTGTTATAAGTGTTGTAGCCCCCCAACCCATGCTGATTACAGCCTAATGCATTCCATCCTTTACTGCTAGCAAAAGTCAATGCTCCAGGAAATAAAACCAGATTAGAAGTAATTGCAAGGACTGATATAGAGGTTACAATTTGGGGATTAATGGAGATGGTTCTGATGCCGGGAGAGCTTGAAGGCATGAGTAGAAAAAAAAAAGGAAGAAGCTAAGAAGGGTAGATAGTGTAACACGATTTTATGGAAGCTCAGAGAGAAAGTTACCGACAGATAGGCCTGGTGTGCTAAAAGTTCATACGGTCTTGATAAAGAAATAATGCATAATAGTGTATAGAAAAAAAGTTAACAGAAAATAGCAGCCAGCACAACAAAGGATCAATCTGTATGTGGGTGAACAAAATATATGTGGTATAATGCGGCGCTAAAATTATGAATATGAAAGAAAACTTTGGCTACACAGACCTATGCTGATAGCAGAAAGTCACTTGAGTGCATGAAACATAAAATAAGTGATAATAGATAAACACAATGTAAAATGTATATAGAATGAACACTGATACATTTACACAAAACAAAAATGCGTGTATGCCCCAATATGCCCCAGTTGAAGTCTACTATAGACGAAACGCGTCGGGCGAGGTTATACTTATTCCCACACTGCTTTTTAAATGTTATCACTTTTATTTTTTTGTTTTATACTGGTTTTTGTCAATAAAAACCTGCCCTTTTGATCTACACCATTGGAGTCCCCTCCTTGTTTTTTTCTCTCTTTCCACTATATGGTTTTAAACATTTTGGGGAGCATCCTACGAGAGCCTTCGCCACATCATCAGTGGTGATCCAGTACTGGCTCGGTTTTTTTCCATCCGTGGATTTGCCATCAGGAATTTCTAGTTCCCGCTTCACCATTGCCGGTCTAGGTTCCATGCAAGTTATCTACGTTCCGATCATCTTAATCTGGCTTGTGAGGTCGTGATTGGTCCCACGGAGTCCATTTGTCTACCTTGGAATGTCGAGTCTGCTGGTCTCTTTGAGCCTTTCCATGCCTGTTTGACTCCCTATTGCCGACAGGGAGTCCACTGGTTCCGGTAAGCGTACATCCATTTTCAGATGTCTTTAACCACTAGCTGACCGCCCACTGTCAAATGACGGCGGGACGGTTCAGCTACTGTGGCGGGACGCCGTCATATGACGTCGTATACAATTTGGCCACTGGGGGGCGCGCGCGCGCCGCGGGAGGCGCGCGCGCGCGCGCCCGCCGCGTCGCTGGGGCCTCGGTGCGCGTGCCCGGCGGTCGCGATGACCGCCAGGCACCCGCGATTGCCCGGTAATCGAGCAGGACGTGGATCGGTGTGTGTAAACACACAGATCCACGTCCTGTCAGAGGAGAGGAGACCGATGGTGTGTCCCTTGTACATAGGGACACCGATCGGTCTCCTCCCCCAGTCAGTCCCCTCCCCCCACAGTAAGAATCACCAAGATAGGGTACACATTAACCCCTGCAGCGCCCCCTAGCGTTAACCCCTTCCCTGCCAGTCACATTTATACAGTAATCAATGCATTTTTATAGCACGGATCGCTGTATAAATGTGAATGGTCCCAAAAATGAGTCAAAAGTGTCCGAAGTGTCCGCCGCAATGTCGCAGTCACGATAAAAATCGCAAATCGCCGCCATTACTAGTAAAAAAAAAAATAATAATAAAAATGCTATAAATCTATCCCCTATTTTGTAGACGCTATAACTTTTGCGCAAACCAATCAATATACGCTTATTGCGATTTTTTTTACCAAAAATATGTAGAAGAATACGTATTGGCCTAAACTGAGGAAAAAATTTGTTTAAAAAAAAAAAAAAAAAAAATTGGATATTTATTATAATAAATAGTAAAAAATATTATGTTTTTTCAAACTTGTCCCTCTTCTTTTGTTTATAGCGCAAGAAATAAAAACCGCAGAGGTGATCAAATACCACCAAAATAAAGCTCTATCTGTGGGGAAAAAATGATAAAAATTTTATTTGGGTACAGCGTTGCATGACCGCGCATTTGTCATTCAAAATGCGACAGCGCTGAAAGCTGAAAATGGCTTGGTCAGTAAGGAGGTGTTCGTGGCTGGTAGGCAAGTAGTTAAAGTGTGCACCAGAGGATCCAGTCCAAGATCACCTTGTCTTGATGCTATCTTTATTTTATCACTTTGGCATATTTGGCTATAGGATTTATTTGCACTCATTTGTACATTGGACATTTGTGTTTATTATTGGTTCATTTTAAGGAGTACATTCTACTGTCCTTCCTTTTTGAATATTGTTTTTTGTTTTATGGGTATCACACCTATTTATATATTTTAGCGCTGCACTCTCTTTTACACAGTGTGCATATTTATATATAGTCCATATAAGTGATTCCAATGAATAAAGTGACTTTCCAAAGTGAATCGTTGTAAACCAATTTGATTGTAGATAATCCGCCACCAGTAGAAAAAAAGGCTTACTGGAC